>CAJNIZ010043814.1:27446-42737 GCA_905231905.1 Symbiodinium pilosum
CCTTCAAGGCTGCGATGAGCGACCCTGATCGCCGTGCTGACGCACAGGCTGGCTTGACCGAGCCCGCGTGGATTAAGGATGTGCGCAGTGCGGTTGTCGAGCCCACTCGTCATTACGACCATCTTGGTCTTTTTCTCGGCTTTATCCCCAACTTGGAGTGGCTGCAGCTCCGTGAGAATAACCCGCAGGCATCCTGGCCGGACCTCGTGGAAGAGTGGTACGAGATGTTCGGAGTGAAGTTTGACCCGCGTCGTGGCGACCACCCGTCACGGGTCATTTCAGACACCGCCTTAGCGGGCTGGGCCGCAGTCTGCGGATCTTATCCGAGATGTGGCGGTTCTCGCCTGTGGAACCTACAAGGCTCCCCACGCCCTGGACATTACCAAGCGCTGCGACATCTGCCACAGGATCGTGGAGCTTCAGGATGGGCTCGGGGGCCTACCGGTCTTCCCAGAGATGAGCAGAGTGATTGGTGACTTTTTCACTCCGGCGTTCGAAAAGATGGCCCCGCCTACTGAGGTTCGTGGACACTTTGTCATCATTCGTGACTCTACCTTGACGCTCTGCCAGCATCAGAGCCGGCGAGCCACCTACAAGACAACCTTTGAGGCACCGTTGTCCCAGGCCGTCCAGCTCGACCCCCGCCCCGGATCGCATCGGTGCATGTCAAGATGTTGTGGGGGAAAGGCCTCCGCGAGATAGCCAACACCATTGAGGAGCTCATCGACGACAACCCGGTCGTGAAGTTCCCCGACGGCCTCGACATTATCGTTTCCTGGGCGGGAACGATGTCTACGGCCCCTACGGCTACCTCGGATATACGTGGCATCTCTCACAGAGCGCGGGACTAACGTTCCAGCAAATCAAGGACCGAGTACATTGGCCTGCAAAGCAAAAGGCCAGAGTGCAGCGGTCGCTGGACCGAATCATCGCCGCGGCTCAGCACGAATGCGTCAACTCTGTGACCTTCGTCGGTGGCCCAGAAAATTCCCTCACGTTCATGTTGCCCAAGGCATATGACGAGGCGATGTCCGAGCACTTTACCGCCATTGCTGCAGCCGGGCTTAATGATGTCGACCCAATGCCCCTCCTCTCCAAGGTTGACAAGTTCGACGACTACCGTATGGCGTACACGGACCAGAATCTCAACGTGTGCACCAACTGGTACAGAGCCCTCTGCAGCGACGTCCTAACGGACCGCCTTATCAAAGTCAGGAAGTGCGAATTCGCGGAGAATTCTCGAGCCAGAATTTTCGAGAAGCACTTCCGGGGGGCAACAGCCCAGCCCAACATTCCGCTGCCTCCAATCTCCGGTCTCATCAGAGACCCGATTGGGGTGAGCAGCTTCGGCTGGAAAGAGGAGACGACGAAGAGATTGTGATCAACGCACCTCTGTTTGCGAACCCGATGGAAAGACAAGATGATCCTATGCCGTTACGCCCCAATGTGATGGAAGAGGTGACCGAAGAGGACCACGCACGCTTTGACCCCTCAGCTGCGGTTCTGGGACAAGAGGAAGAGGAGATCCAAGCCACTGTCGGCGTCTCCCTCGTCCAACAGCTTGACGACGAGATCCCGGACGCAGAGGCCGTGCGGATCGAGGCCGAAGGCGAAGTTCAGACGTTCGTCATCCCCGATCAGACGGCGGGCGAAGGCCCAGCTGAGGAGATAGTCAGCGCAGGCATTGTCCGTCAACCACCCTTCTTTAACATTCCTCAATCATCTGAGGACGGCGAGGCTGAGGAGGAAGAAGAGATCGTCTTCCAGACTGCGTCGCCAAAGTCCATAGCCATGCCGAAAGCTACATCATCCACTACCAGCACTACAGCTCCGGCCGCGGATCTCACTTTGCCAATTGCAAGCAGAACGCATGTGCCAGAAGCATCATCAACTACCGAAGCGGAACCCTCGACCGAAAGCCTGGGCAGATCGCAGTATGCGTTCACTTCTGTTCCTGAGGCTCCTTCGACCGGCTACCGCTGGGTCATGGGTTGTGACCTTCCTCCCATCGACCGTGACTTTCGCCGGCTTAACGCCTCGAAAATGGAAACCCTCAATCGCAAGATGACCTACCTGCTCCGTGGATGGTCTATGAGGTCTGCGACTGCTCCGCACCCGGACTTTGACTTCACTGACTTGAGTGTGTCTTGGACAAGCTTTCTAGCCAATCTCGAGCAGATTTGGAGCCGCCTGAGAACTACCGATGTCATTGATACGCTCGCGTCTATGCCCAAGACGAGATTTCAGGTTCTCGCCGCGAAGCAGAATGGCAAGTTCTTCATCGTGCGGATTCGGGCTATCCAAGGCCATTCTCCGACATCCTAACGGATGCTCAAGATTGGGTTGCTATGCACAGCGACATTTACCACTTGACACCGAGTTGGGTTCCATCGCCATTGTCTCGGCCTCCTGTTGGATTCGACGGACATCTCTCGGCATCTTTCAGGGGCTTCCCAAAGGTCGCATACCACGCCGCTAAGAAGAAGAACATTGGCAGTGCGATCTTGAATGGTCTTTTCCCTGGAGGTCTCACGACGGACGGAAGTCCTGTCAAGCCCTTCGTCATGTTCTCCCTCGAGCCCAACCGGGTCCGAACGGACAACGAAGGCATCCGTGAGAACGCCGAGATCGAGGTGGTTGTCGACGTCCAGCTTGCGGCGTTGGAAGATGTACGGTTCTTGAAGACCGCCAGCGGGTGTCTCCAGACTCCTGATTGGGTCAGCAACCGTTACATTACTTTCATTTATAATCGCCGCTCCACAATCGTGTCTACGGCTTGTACCGCCAACGTCTCCAGGCTGCGCTTCAGAGTACTACCGAGGCCTACTCCATCATCTCCGAGCGCGATGCTGATCTCATCAGCCGCCATGGTTCTGGATGTCTCCTGGATGCTTATGAAGCCGGATCCGAGAGGACTTCAATGAGTGGCTGGAGTTGGCGGGAGGCTGCCGCGTCCCATATCTTCTGAAGTTTGTGGACGAGAGCGACGGAGGACTCATCGTGAACATCGCCGGCAAGAACACACATGTTGAATTCCCCGAAGAGGTCCTTGAGGCTACCAATGAGTCGGACCAGTGCATTGCCTATGGCGTTTACAGGGACGGTCTCTATGTGTTCCCTAACCGTGATCAGGCAAACGTCCCAGGTCGCCAGCGGCTTTCGCCCGAGATGTGGACCGCTCAGATCAACATCGTGTTCCCAACAAGGTCGTGCGTGATCTGCAATTCCAAGCACCGTGATGGCTTCATACATTGTATAGGTTGTGGCGCTCGCTTTGAGCCTCATACCAACTTCTCTGGCCTCACACAAGGAAGCCGCGAACGAGATGTCGCCGCCCGAGAGGGCCGGCCATTCAATGTCACGAGTCTTGCGCCCCGTGCCGCAACGCATGCTACCTGTCATCGTGGACACACTTCCACTGGCGAAGAGAGGCAGCAGCAGTCGGCGGGTGCAAACCTTGCCAAGAAGGTGCGCAACGTCGCCAAGAAGGTTTACAACCAAGGCGGCGAACGACTTGTTGATCTTCTCTCTGGACATCCTTGGGAGTCGTACAACTACGCCCGACATGGACTTTATGTCACCACCTTGGAGGATATTGAAGTCTTCCAGCGCATCAGAACACCCATCGGGCGCGAGACTCTTCCTACCCATGATGCCAGGTTTGCAATTGCGTGGCGAGATGGCGCTGCTGAACTTGACTTCGGGCGAAGCCGTTTCCTGAGCTGGAATGATCGCATTTACAAACCAGAGGAAGCTGTGATCATCATTCAGGCGACAGTTCGTTCCGGTAGGCAACCGCCTCTCCGTATCCTGAGATTTGACAGCGACATTGTGGCTTTCCGTGATCCTTCCGCTGCTGCTATCATGTCAGGCTTGCTTGAGATCTTCAAGAACGACTTGAAGTATGCCAAACGTGGAAGGGAGAGTGTGCCAACCATTCATGTCCGCGGTAATCTTCGCATCCCAGAGGGATTGGCTTCCATTAGCCACCGTCCCCTAAGACTATCCTAGGCTATTTTTAGCCCTGTAGGCAAAAATAAGATATATACTAGGTAATTTTAAGATATATCTAATTTTATCAAAATAGGATTCTTATTTTATATCTAATTTTTGTCGGCAATTTTTTGTCTACAAAAATAAGATATGTCGGCAAAAAATTGTCTATATATCTAATTTTTGTCGGCAAAAAAAATTGTATATATAGTTAATTTTTTGTCGGCAAAAAATTGTATATATCGGCAAAAATTGCCCACAGTAACTTCCAGCAAACTTCCGGCAAACTTCCGATTTCCAGGGCCCAAAGTGCCAGTAAACTTCCGGGTTTGTTTGGGGCTATGTTGGTTCATGATTTTGTTGTGGTTTAGAGTTTAGGGTTTAGGGTTTAGGGTTTAGGGTCGGTTTTTATTTTGTAAGCGCCTCTTTTGCTCTCTGCAGAACAAAGTCCAAATTGGACAGGCGGGACACGAGCAGATGAGCCCTCCTGTGGAAGAGCGCTCGAGATCCCTCACTGGCAACGCTGATACAAACCCCTGATGAATCAGCGTGCACTCACTCACCCAGTTGCTGCACATCCTCAGAGCCTAGCTGCTGCCCTGGTCAACCCATCGGTGAACCCTCACCCACACCAAGACCCTCGACCCCTGTCATCCCTTCGGGCAGCAGCATAGTTCAGCCTCAGTCCTGCAGTCACTTTTGCTGGGCGGTCCGGAAACAACCTCACCCTACAAGGCAGTAGACTTGGGGTTTAGGGTTAATTATGTTAGGCTTTTCTTGTTGTTGGAAGAAAAAACATGTTTCTTTGTTAGGAAAACCACCAAGACAAACTTCCAGTAAACTGCCGGTTTCACACTACAATAGCAAACACAAACTGCCAGTAAACTTCCGCTAAACTTCCGCTTTCACCACCCTTCATAGCCGGCAGTTTACTGGAAATTTCCTCGAAACTTCCGGTTGTAGGCAAACACGAAATTGTATATATATATTTATATACAATTTTTGAGGGCACCAAATTGTATATATATCTAATTTTTCTGGTTGTCCAACACAACCAAAAATATCTAATTCTGAATTGTCTATATCTTATTTTTGTCGGCGCAAATTGCCCGCAAAAATAGTATATATATCTAATATACAATTTTAAAAATATCTTAGGCAATTTTTGGGGGCTAAAAATAGTTTACGATAGTCTTAGGGGCGTCAGTTGAACGAGATGCTGAGGAGCACCAGATTCTATCAGCGCATCGATGACGGCCAGACCCAGTCCAGATTTGATCAGGTCTACGCTCGTGGACGTGAACGATACACGCCGGCCGAAAGGTCTGGTCGAGGACGCCTTCATTCTGTTCCAGACGGGAGCCATCAACTGTTGGAGAATACGGGAGCCCCCGCTTCTCAGCTCCTCCAGCACCCCGTGCACATGAGCGAGCAAGTGGATCAGGCGTTACTCGACCTACTACACCTCCCAAAGCACCGCCGCGTGATCCTGGCACCTACTTCTCCGCCCAAGACTTCGCAGATCTTCAGGAAGGGCGATACGGACGTTTCGATGCAGCCACGCGTTCAAGGTCACCCAAGCAACGACCTTACAGCGAGGCAGTAATGCCCGGAAAGGTGGCATCGACGAGAGTGAGGGCAGCTACCCGCCTCAGTCGAGTACGGCGTCCTCACACATGCAGCACGACCCTTTCGCCAAAGGCGGCCCCGGCTGCCTCTGAGGGGCGTGGCCCAAAGGCCGGGACGGTCAACGACCAGCGACCATCGTCCCGCCGCCCGAAAGGGCTGGCCAGCCTCCTCTTGTTCTTGGGGGCACACGTGCCGACAGTGCCCGCTGTGCCAAAGGCCCTGGCTTCCACGGTCATCCCAAAGGCCATGCCGACTGACGCCAATACGAGGCCGAACGTCGTGTCTGCAGAACGTCAGGCAAGGACGATGAGAAATATGTTCAGCATCATCGAGGAGGCCAACCGTGACTACGGTACTCCTCATGAGCAGTTATCCCAATAGCCAGCGTGGCGACTTCATTGATCCTGCGGCTTTGCCCCTGAACAGCTACAATCGTGTTGATCAGTACATTTGGGCTGTTCTTCGAGCACGCAATTCGCCCGAGATCATTCGAGACGACTTCACCTGCCTCGTGCTCCCGAATGTCAACACGCCGCGTGGCTTTTCATCCAGTGCGGACGTGCGGAGATCATGTGGTTCCTCCGCGAATGGAACTTCTATGAGCGCGATGGTGCTGGCAATTGGGGCTGGCGATACTGAACTTCCTCTCGTGAGATGAGCGCCGCTCTAACGAGCTTGCTAGTGAAGTAGCCAGATTTCTTCTTTGGGGCGTAGCAGTTCATTTCGACCTGGCCTCCAATGCGCATCAGGCTGGTTTTCCCATTCGCAGTTGCTATTTTCTTGCATGAATGAGCGTGTTTACAGTGATCTTCGCCGCCCTAACGGGCTGGTAATACGCTAGTTAGTCGGCGTCGATCGCATACGCTCATCTTTCACGTTTTGCGAGCCTCAACATAATCGCATTTTCTACTGATGATTGAATCACACTAGCTTTCTTTCGCATAACGCCTCTCCGTTGACACTAAGATGCGCGGGGGGTGTTATTACCGAACTCTTGTGTATGGCTCAAGGAAAAAGTGTGTTTCAGGTCTTTCTGCTGGTAACTTTAAGCCTAAAACCTAACGTCCAATCACCCTAACCCTAAACCCTGAATGCTGGAAAGCCTTCTTACCAGCCTCGCTCCCTAGAATCCTAGCCCCTAAACTTGAGCCCCAAACCCTGAACTTTAAATTAGCCTTAAACCCTAAACCCTGGACCCTAAGCCTTGATACAAAAAAACCACATAACCCGAAATGCGAAACCCTAAACCTAGACAACCCGGAACCCCAAGGCTTAAACTTTGGCCCTAAACCCTAAACCCCCCTAACCCGAAACCTTAACCCTAAACCAAAAAAGGAGGAAGGTGTGTCAAAAACAAACCTTAGAAAACAACACCCCAGCCAAGCTGGAAAATTTCAGGGAACATATTGAGGTATTTATTTCCCTGAAAAAACATGCAACGCCTAAACCCCAAACCCTTCGCCCTAGATCGTTGATGCCTTGGCCCCCAACACCAAAACTACGAACAGTGACAGTGAAAACATCGCAGCCACGGGGGAAGTTTCCAGGGAAAATGTTCAGGTATTCATTTCCCTAAAAAGCCTTGAGCCCTGGCCCGAAAGCGTTGATACCGTAGCCACTGGCCCTTGCAACCTCAAGCCAGTCCTTAAAATTCCAGTCAAGGCCATATTTCCCCTGCCCTTGAACCGTGAACCTAGCCCTGACCCTAAACCCTTGATGCCATAAACCTTAAACCGGCAAAATGCAAAACTGTCGTCGTTTTCAAAGCTGTGATTCCTCGACTCTTGCCAGTTGCATGCTTGTGCTCGCATAACATGCACAAGCCTCGTGCTTTCAGAGCTGAACCCAGAGAAGTCAAGTGACCCCAGGCGTTTTTGCTGAGATGTGTCGCAAATTCGCGCGTTTCAGAAGTCGCAAGTGACCGCTAGCAGAAGTCACAAGTGACCCCCTTCCCCTCCAAATCATATGAGGGGTCCGCGGGAAAAGTTGTTAGGGAGTCCTGGAGGGATTGGAGGGGGTTCGTGCGATTATTTAGAAGCTGGCTGGCTTCTCTTCTCCGTTGTTTCTCACTTTGTGAGTGTTTGGGGTTCCAGTTGAGAGCTTATCATCTTTTTTAGCTGTTGCCTTGTTACCATCTTGTCTAGGACAAGAGTCCGTGCAAATCGGTCCGCTTTCGATCATTCCGTGTGCTTCAATGATTACAAAGTACAAGTTCTGGTGGCCAACTAACTTGTTCCCAGAGTGTATTTCATATTGGTTATGGCCAAGCGATCAAGAGTGCACCAAAAAATCCCAGAAGCAAACAAAGAGTGTTGCACCTTGAACAAAAGACTTCCAACAATGCATAGAATAAGAGACACAGCAAACTTGAGGCTCCTATGGACGTTGACCCGACAGATCGTGCCTCCATGGAGCCGCTTGTTGAAGAGCTGAAGCACGACAAGCACCACCAGGAGGCAGTGTGGCTATGCGGGCTGCAAAATGATGCGCCGATCATTTTTGCTTGCGTCAGGAGCAAAAGAAGGTGGACCATAGCACGAAAGCTGCAATCAAAATTTTCCAACACAGCTACAAGGCCATGCGGGGCAAAATGCTATACTTCATGGTCTAACAGGCATTGCTCAGTTGCTCTCAGAAGTCTCCCGGAAAGGCCATGGCGGCGAATGGCGTTAAGGGCACATACTTCGACAAAAGCTCTCTGCTAGAGAAGGTAGAGGAAGAGCAGGTGGAGGAGCGGCTGGTCATGCCTGGCTGTGCAGTCAGGGTGGTCTGTAGAGATCCTTCACAAAAACCTCCCCGCTTTGCAAATGGGTGCACATGCATTGCTTGAGGAGCCGCTGCAGACTTGGCGGTGGTGGGCTTCCTCCGCTGCAATCTTTCTGGTGTGGGCCCCAGAGGCACAGACACAGGACCTTGCAGCCATGATCATGGGCAGTTTCTTCGGGACCTCTCTTCCTGACATGATTGGAGTCCCCCATGCATGATTCCAGCCTTTTTGTAGCAGGAATTGAGTCTGTTTCTGCCCCTCAGGTCTTGGGAGCGGCGATGTCTGCTAGCATTTTCAGCTGGCGCAGAGGCCCACCTGCATTTCTTTTAGTTCTGGCCGCCATGCACCCTGAACTGATGCCCCGTCGCAGCCCGGCCAGCGCGGTCAACGGGCAGCTTGCTTCCAACCGAAGCCTCTGACCAGGAGAGGTAGTCAACCACGTGAATCAGTATGTGCCGTGCATTATCCGCCGTTACTAGGTTGTTTCGAGGGGAGGGGAGGACAACTAAGGCTTGGGGGGTCTTCGATGGGGTTAGAAATCAGACGTCTCACCTGGTTTATCTGCCAACTCGTCTTGCGCGAAAAGCGCTGATGAGCCATGGATGTGCCGCTCCCATGAAAAACAGCTCTACATGTGGGGGCCCTGCTGCCTGATCTGGTGCTTGGGCATGCCCGACGGTGCTAGTCCGTTGCTGTGGTCCTTCTTTCAGGCATGTCTTCATTCTAAGAATCCAGTTTTGGAACGTCTTCGCCTGCACCTGAATTTTCAAAGCCTTTCAAAGCGGCGGAGACGGAGGCATCGACACAGACTTACTGTGGTCGGGATTAAGACTCACAGCAGGCAGAGAGGGAAGACTTAACATCAGCGGTGGCAGAGGAGGCGTTCCTCAGAAGTAGAATAGGAGGCATGATGGCTTCCCGGAGTCTGGCTACTGAAGGGAGTTGCGTTGCGAAGGGGTAGGGCTTGCGCGAACTTTGTGTGGCCGCCATGGCCGACCTCGAAAAACAAGCCCAGGAGATGGCTGAAAAGGCGCTGGAGGGCTCCAAGGGTGTAGGGCCTACGTGTTTCAGGTTCAGAGGTTTGGGGGTTTGGGTTAGGGGGTCCAAGAGTTTTCAGGCTAGGTGTTTCAGACTTTGCCTTTTCCTGGAGCAATCTTATCACTTTCAGTTTCCTTTTTCAGGTTATGTTGTGTCCCTGACGATTGCTCAGTTTTCCTCACGTGTTATCGTCATTCCTGATACCATTGTAAGGGCAAGCAGAAGAGAAGCTTGAGAGACCATCCCGCTCATGAACGGACCCCAAATCTGGGCCCATATTTAAGATAAAGCCACCAGCTATTAAGGGAGGTTTTTGAAACCTCATTTGCTACTTCCCTCACATTCCGTCTCTCCAAGAGGAATGTAAGCGCTTCAACCCTTGGAACGCCTTTGTAAAACTACAGGTAGAAGCACTTCAACGGCCAGCCCCAAACCTACGCACCTCAATCCTAACGCAGAGAACGAGAACTTTGATGGGCCAGGGCAGCCAAAGGGATTTGTAATGTCCAGCATCGTGGGGTGAGTGTAGAGGCTATGCCAGCACTGCTAGCGGCGAGCGAAGCAGGTGAACTTGCAAAAAGCGAGCAAAAGGAGTGGGCCAATCAGTTTGATGTGGATACCCCAACCTCCCAGATCCCAAGATTCCTGAACATTCCTGAACGCGAAATCCAGTGCAGGCCTTGGCTTCGCTACCGCCCGCAGCGCGCGCCGCGAAGCTGGACTCAGCTCCCTGTTGCATCGTTCATGCGGATTTTTTCAAGCTATCAAGCTTTCAAAACGCAGCATAGAGGTTTAGTTCGGGGTTTTTGCTTTCGGATTCAGACCGGGTAGAGATGCTCTGGGTTAAGGGTTTCTGTGGTTTTGGCGCTGGGGGCTAGGGCCAAAGAAGATTATGGATTATGGTGTCAGGATGACGCTTTGATAGGTCAGACTTTCGCTTCGGCCCTTTGTCGGCATCTGTTTGGAGCTCCCAGGAACTGAACCCTCAGCCATCATGCAACAGTATCCAAATTGAGCTCCATCTGTAAAGATCCTTCTAATTGAGAAACGCCTGTAAGTTGCAAACGTGCCTGCGCAATTCGTAGGATTCATTCTTGGGTTGCTTGAAGGTGTGGTGGCTTAAAGATTCAGGAAAGCACTGCAATCAGGGACCAACCTGTCGACAAATGTTCTTTGGTCTGGACATGCAGTAAACAGATGTAAACCGTGTTTCTTACTTTTTTGGTGCAAGCTCCACGTCAGAGTGTTGGGGAGCCCTCTGCATGGCTTTTGAGGTGAAGGCTGGCATCCTGAAGAGGCTCCAGGCAGGTGGCAATGGCGTCCAGCGTGCGGCGTCTGCACCGCCCCCAGTCCCGCCACCAGCGCCGCCCCCAGCGCCACCACCACCTCCTGAGCCGGAGCCGGAGGTGAAGTCCTGCGTGGAAGGGGTGGAACTCTTCGGGGATGTTTGCTGGTTTGCTGACCTGGAGCTACGGGGACGGCTTCTGGAAGAAGTCAAGCAGGCCCATGCTGCGGAGAAGATCTTGGTGGCTTTGCCTTCGGAGGAGATCCCACGGATCCTCACCAAGAAAGGCGGCCAAGTGCTGGGTGCCGGGGCAGTGTTGCGCTTGGGAGGTGTGCATCATGGTGGCTATGGGGAGTCGGATATCAACTATGCTTACCGGCAACTTTCGCGAGCTCTGCATCCAGACAAGAACCCAGGGATCGAAGAGGCGGAGGGGTGCGAAGGGAGCGTTCGTGTAAATCAAGAGTCTTGTTTCATGCAAGACTTGCAAAGTGTACGGTGGATGAGAACTCTCAAGTCCATTAGCCATGACGTGTACTTAAGAACTAATGAACAGGACTTAAAGTAGCAGTGAGCGATGCTGTTGGCATTGATTTGCAGGCTCACGACGCATTCAAGCGGCTGGGTGAGGCGGCAGAGGACCCACCAAGCTATGCATCGCAACGGTTTGCCCAAGAAGTAGTACCTGACGGTGATTTAATCGCTAACGCGAGACCGCCTCGGCGATTGTGGTCGAGGCGAGAGTGCATGCTAGCAGGCACAGCATACGCTGCAGCCATCTGGGCCCGGACAGGCGCAAGGGCACTGGCCCCCACTGGCGCCCAGAAGGAGTCTGAGGCCAGCCTTTGCGGAACGCAGCAGACCAGCCAGACGCCCCCTCCATACCCCCCCACCTAAACGCCCCAGGCCTCTGGCCTCGGCGGATTTAGATAGTGGAAGCATTTGGTAGCAACAGTAGCCTCGTTGCACAACCAGTAAGGACTGAAGTACTTCCTAAAAATGAGTCTGACTGCCAACATCCGAGAAAGCAGTGTCTGGCATTGACATGAAGAAAAGCAGTAGATAACTTCAAAGCAATCCGCTGGCACATCACATTCATCACCAGCGAAATTCTTCCAGTGTGTTTCATCCTTTGCAAAAATCCAAGGTCCTGATAGCAATCTGGGCAAGCATGAGGATCGGCGCTTGACAGTGAAGTTGCCAATGAGCATGCGAACCCAATCTCTGGTATAGTTCTTTCGCTCAACCGAGGTCATTGCCAGTTCAAACTGTTGTGCCAACCGAAATGTTGAAATCAGAATGCCGGGTGGCAGGCTGCGTCAGCCAATGTGGCATGGCCACAGGATTCATCGTCCCTGGCAAGTCATGCAAATGGACCAGTACTTTTGCATACGCCCGTTGTTCCACGCAGCAGATGTCTGTAGTTTGCACACCCACAAAGCGCAGCATTTGCCCTTCCCCATGGTTTGCAAACCACCAGTCTCTCACTTCTTGCGAAGTGCTTGTGGAAACAGCAAATAATTGACCTTGAAGCTTTTTTCTCTGTATCGCAGCATCTCCATGGACGCTCAGGGACCGCTGGGAACAGTCAAAGACCAGCCTACAGTTGGCTGTACTCAGTACATTCCCATCCAAGGAAAAGCATTTGTGAAGCATAAGAAGCAAGCATTCATTGAACTTCAAGCATACATGAGGAAATATCGGCATAGCCTCATGTTGCCCCCACATTCTCAGAAATTCTCAGCTTCCCAACACGCGTCACATAATTTGCCAGTTTTCCCCAATCAAAGACCCTGAGCAGGAGCTCCGGGGCATCCTCCAAGAGACTCGCAAGGCACTGCAACACCTGTGCCTGGGCTTCGCTGGAGAGTGGCTGCTGAAGCTTTCCTGAACACAGCGTCTGTGTTTGTCCAGATTCTGGCCCGTTTTTGCGTCCCCGCTGTTGCGTCCGGCTGGAGCCAGCCTCATGTTGATAACAGAGCAAGAAATTGAGCAGTGTTAAGGATAATGAAATTCAACAGCTGCAGCGGCAACACTGTTGATCTTGGTGGAACA
The DNA here is from genome assembly GCA_905231905.1 of Symbiodinium pilosum. Classification (NCBI taxonomy): domain Eukaryota; class Dinophyceae; order Suessiales; family Symbiodiniaceae; genus Symbiodinium; species Symbiodinium pilosum. Next base: position 40,214 of record CAJNIZ010043814.1, read on the forward strand.
AGGTTTGGACAATAAGATGACCACTAGTTTCATCAAAGAGGCTGTCGGGGATGCATGCTTTTACCGACAGTGCTGAAGTCCCACAAGCCCCTTATAAACTCTGGCAAGACAGCTTCAAGGCGCGCAGCACGACAATTTCGTTTTTGTTTGGCATCAGTAGTGGCAAATGAATGAAACTGGTTACGTTTGAATCAAGAAGTTGTTAATATCACATACAAGTTTCCAGTACTGAAGCCACTTTCAACCCTACCTTACGCCGGTTTCCACTAGTAAACCTATGTCAAGGTGTCAGATCACCCACTGCGCCCCCGCACCGGCAGAGGCTTTGGAGCGGCCGTCACATGTCTCAAATTGGGTTTAGGGAGCTTTGGTTTCAAGGGTTCTTAAGGGGCTCCTTACCTACTTCAAGATCGTAGGCGATTCATACGATGCCTGGAATATTTTGAGAAAAGGTTCGAATTTGGAGCCTGCCAGCTGTTGGAAAATGTAAGCCCTGAACATGACCTAGGCAGAGAGCGCTGCTGGCTGAAGCTAGCCGACTGCTGGCAGCCGTGCTTTCGCTGTCAGGACATGGGCATTTCCCAAGATCAGGGTTCCCTTCTCAAGAGTGCCTACATCAAGGATTGGGACCCCTGATTTACATGGGTTGGGCATTTTGCATGGGTGGCGCGCCAGCTTGTTTGCAATCAGCTCCGAGGGATTTCAATATGCCTACCACTTAATGGCCTCCCTTCAACGGATGCTAGTTGTCCAAACGGAATGTGTGTGCAGCAAGAAGTCTGCACCGAGCCAAGCAGGCGCAAAAGTCCGAGGGGTTTGGAAAAACTTGAGAACCTGAGCCTGGCTGCTAACTTTACACCTCAAACCGGCAGCCGCTAAACCCTAAACCTGAAAGAAACAGTCCAGCCCTTGAAAAGGTTGCTACATCAAGCTGTAGTGTTGAAACCTTTTGTTCATAATGTAGTAACCAAGCATCTTGAATCGCTAATCTCAAGTTTGCGCACCTTCAAAAGGCAGGGAGGGTATACGTTCTGAATCAGCCCCTCCTTTGCTCACCTCCTTTCCTGGAGGCGAGGGCTTGCTTTCGGACGCGGCGCTGCGCCGAAGCCCGGCAGCCTTCGTCATGCGGCAAGGCTTCGAGAACTGCCGGCCTCAGGCGCCTGCGTGTGCATCTGCAGAATCTAGGATTTTCGATTGTAACCCTGGGCTGGAAGTTGCCATGCTAAGGGTCACAAACATGCATGAACAATGTTTATGATTTCGTTTTCGCTGTCAATCAGTCATATTGCAGATCACTCTATTCTCATTTTTTGTTCGACAATTTTTGTTTCGTTCTTATTGGTATCGTCGTTGTCCGCAGCGTTGCAACCTCGCGCAGAAGCCGTTCTCGGCAGGAGCTTCTCAGCAAGTGGTTGCCTCCTCAGAGAGAGTGGGTGTCCTGATTGCTTGAGTTGGGGCGCGTTATGCATCATGAACAGGGCTGCGTTATAGTCACAGAGACCCAGCTGACTGATTACTCAATTCCTGACACTTGTCAGGTACCAGGAGTCGCAACTCCTGGACTTGTTCGCCAAGGCTCCGCTTCGAATTGCCTACGAGCCTCTGAGAGTCCATAGTTTATGACGTGCTTTCTTGACCGCGCACGCATGCGCTCATAGAGCAGCAGCTGGATGCAATGAATTTCAATTTGTTTTTGCATCTTCGATTTTGCTCTATTGAACTCATGGGGGGATCTCCATTTCGAGGACGGCCTGGTGAGAAATACAGGAAGCATGTTACAGTGGATTCATTACTCGATTCACTGCAGGCCAGCCAGATCCAGATGCGACGTGTTTTTTTGTCAGGATTCGCGTGTTACCTATGAGCCTATGAGCATCTGCATCTAATTATTACCTGGAAGCCTCGGATTCTGAGTATGAGCTTCAAATATCAGCTAAACCGTACACCGCCGCTGCCACTAGCACAAATCTAGACCTTAGCTCCTGAAGCGAGGATTGCTCGCAGAAACCTTTCCGGGGCCAGTTCCTCTGCGCGTTGAGTCGCGCGGCTGAGGCCGAGGTGCCTTGACTAAGTGAAGAGGGCTGCGGGGTTGCCTGTCGGAACTACAACCAAATTTCCAGAACAGCAGGGTATGGTTGGCTCATGCTTTGATGCTTAACTTGAGTTCCACCATAAAATCCCAGTCCGAGGATCTGTTACAACGTTTGTCAGGACACTCACCGTCATCTGGAAGCATGGCAGTCTGAATCGTAAAGCAAGGGAGAATTTTGTGAAGAGATAAATGCAAGCAATCTTTGTCATCCCTACAGCTGCTGCGCCCGTTCATGTCTCGCAGTTTCTGTTCACAATCGTCAAGGCCCTCCAAGACACCTGCTCGTACTATCATCATGCTACTACGACTATGACTACGACTACGACGACGACGACGACGACGACGACGACGACGACGACTACTACTAGTACTAGTACTAGTACTACTACTACTACTACTCCTACTCCTGCTGGTACTGCTACTGCTGCTGCT
>CAJNIZ010043815.1:0-22760 GCA_905231905.1 Symbiodinium pilosum
CCCAAAACCCCAAACCCTAAACCCCAAACCCCCAACCCCCAACCCCAAACCCTAAACCCCAAACCCTAAACCCCAAACCCTAAACCCCAAACCCTAGACCCTAAACCCCTAAAACCCGAAAGGGGTGCCTAGCCTTGAGCATACCCGTAGCAAGGTCAGGCCCAAAGCACTTCCACATGCAATTTTCAGCCCAAAGCCTGCCGCCCACTTGGGGATAATTGCGGGTTTCCCAAAATTGCATATGTACTGTAGTCTAAACTCCGTAAAGGGGGAACTAAAAGGGATTATAAGGATTATATAGGGATTATAGGGATAATATAGGGTTTAGGGTTTAGGGTCTAAACTCCTTATAAAAGGGGGTTATATAGGGGATTATATTGGGGACTGCTATCGGGGATATTCAAGGGATACTAAGAGTTTTGATCACGGCTCACTTGGGGATAATTGGGGGTTTCCCATACTTAGGGGTACCTTTAAAGGGATCATAGGGGATGTATAGAGACGATATAGGGGCTACATAAGGATTTCATAGGGTTTAGGCTCTTCCAAAATTAGGGGTGCATTTTTTGGTGGCCTCCATAATAAGGATTATAGTATTTAGGGGTTTATCTTGGGGTCCCCCTATTTGAGGAGATTACTATATAGGGTTTAGAGTTTAGAGTGTAGGGGTTATATAGTATTATGTGGTTTTCTAGAGGGACTACATAGTGGTACAGGGAGATTGCATTCTGGAAGCATAGGGGGATTCTGTTGGGTCAAAATGGGCAAAATGGACCATGAAAAGGAAGCTGCTATTCAGGGTTTAGGGTTTCAGTGCACTCGGGAGCCAGCTAGGTAAGGTATACAAGGGCCTTATTTGTCCCTGAATCTGTGGGGTCAAAGTGTGCAAGTCCCATTCGGATCCTATGAACACTTGGGGTTTTTATGTTTGGGGCTCAAGTCTTACTTGGAAGGGTTCAGGGTGCAGGGATTAGGGGATAGGTTTTGGGTCAGGGGGACTTAGTAAGTAGGTGCATAATGGGGAACAATTTCAAGACCTGCAGGACACGTTGGAGCCAAGTAGGTCAATTTCACTGCTTTAGAGATACTTCCCCCCAAATAATGGGGAAGCAAATGGAAAAGCACATGGAAGATGAAACTGCGATTATATCGGTTTCATAGGGCTTTGGGCTATGTAGGCATATTGTGACGCACAAATATTATCTAGCATATGGCTAAACATGATTACAAACCACGTTTTCCTCTACCTGGCCCTTAACCCTATAATTAGGGTTTAGGGACACCAGTTTCCATTTTCGATTTTCTATTCGATTCTCCGCTCTGGGGGTAATAATATCCCAAAACATTGAAGCCCAAACCGGACACCCTAAATAGTGTAAGAGGTACCAAAAATGGGACCCTAATTTCGGAACTTGGAATTTCCTGTTTGGGGCTTGAGTCTTTCTTGGAAGGGTTTAGGGATTTGTGTCAGGGGTCCATCTTACAATTGCGGGTGGGAACAAGTACTTCATGAAAGATCTTCAGCGTTGGGGTCTACAGACTGGAAAGGTGTACACTTTAGGGCGCTGAGGTCGATTTAAAATTCGGTGTTTTGGTGAACCTTGCACTAAAAACTTAGGAGCACATCATGGCTGGGAGTCAGGAAAGCCGCCCAATAAGGTGCTAAGCTTGATGGCTGCTAGTAATCTTACCTTTCGTTAGCTAGGAATGAAGGAATGAATCCTTATACTAAGTCCCTATATAACCCATTATAGCAGTTTCCATTTTCTTTTCCATTCCTTGATTCCCGGCTAACCTAAGGTAAGTAATTAAGGATTGCAGGCATGGATCCCTAAAGTAGCCCCATATGGGGGTTCCCCCAGTAAGGGTCCCATTTTGGTACCCCTAAAGATGAGGTGCCGTAATATAATCTAGACCCAAAAAGGGTCCATAATTTTGAGAATAGCTCATAGTCCCGAATATCAGAATAGTTTAGATGTTCTTTCCATTGCTTCCCTCGGTCGAAGTAGATCCCAAATTTCTGGCAACCTTTATGCGCTACAAGCTTGTTTTCCCAGGTAGTTACTGGACATGGGTTCCTTATTAGGGGGACGTCGTTAAGCTACAAGAAGGGATCCCTATGTCCATCCTTAAAGCCCGAATATTTGCGGTATCTATACCCAGACCCCCTAAAGGATCCAAAAAATGGAACCCCCCCATATGAACCCATTACTACATTGGGGAAACTAGGGGATTACTAGGGGGTTCCATTTTCTGGATCCTTTAGGGGGTTTGGGCATTATATCTGCCCGAAACCCGAAACCCAAACCCTAAACCTTAAACAACAAACCCTAAACACTTAATCCTAAATCCTTAACCCTAAGCCGTATACCCTCAAGCCCACGTAAACTTACCATTACTTAGAGTACACAAATTCACTTTATTTCAAGACTTCAAACTTTTAAAGCCGAAATGCTCACCCCCCCGCTCCCAAACCTTAAGTAATGGTACCCTAAACCCTAAACCAACCCTAAACCCTAAACCCTAAACCAACCCTAAACCCTAAACCCTAAACCCCACTCTGGCCTGGACCTGCAGGCTTCTGAAGGGGAGCGGCAGGCGCTGCTTGCACAGAAGCGGCCCTGGTTGTGGCAGCCATGGCATGGAAAGGCAGGGACACCTGCATTGCCATCACACAGGGTGATTTAAAATAATTTCAATTCCCAATTTAAGGCCATGTTGCTACTACTCCCTATGTAAACTACCATTTAGGGTGAGGTTGGGTGAGGCCACATTCAATTGCCCAGGCGACACTTGCATTTGCCAAGCAAGCATGGAGCACAAAGGAATGGCATAGTAGTGGCGATACAGGAGAGGGTGCAGTCTCTCTTATCCTGGCTATTTAGGTCGCATACTTAGGCTCTTGATGCTGAGAAAGTCTTTTCCTTCCACTGACGCGAGTTTGGTCTCAGATGTTATTGATGTCGCCATCCGTGTTACTTTCTGTTGTAGCTGTAAGCCAAGCTAGGCAACTGGGCGCCTGACGCCTTTGCAGAAGCATGGCCGTGAAGTAGCTTGCTTTGGTCTTAACCCTGGGAATTGAAGATGATAACTCTCCCCAAAAGGAATGGACAAAACATTGTTCAAATACTATCATCTGAGCCTTTGTCGAAACTCCTAGTATCCACCTTAATAACCCCTATAGTAGTCCCCTATATTTCCCCCTTTAAGGAGTTGAGGCTACAGCTCATATGACTACCCGAACATGTTTCAGGGTTTAGGGTATAAGTTGACACCCTGGCATACCTGAATCGATTGCGCTTCTTACGAGGGAGTGGGAAGTTGAGTGTTTGAAGAGAGCTTCTTCATCCCACTCCTACTAAAACACCGTCCCCTTCCCCCAAAAAAACTAACCCCCAACATTCTAATTAGATATGATGTGAAGAGTATCTACTAACAGGCGGGTGGGGAGGCGTGTTTTCAATCGGGGACGGGAGTAACAGCCATTAGCATTGGTTTTCATGCAAAGCTCCCTTCAAGAAGCCTCAATGTGGCGAGGCACTACCAAAGAGATCCTGCTAAACCGCCATTCTCTGCGCTTAATATAGGGGCCTGAAAAATTGCGAAGATTATGAGGGGCCTAAAATTTTTACAGTATTACAGGGTTTAGTGCTTCAGGGCCCATATGAATACCACCATTGTAGTGTCGAGGGTTTTAGGGCCTAAAAAATACACGGGCCCAGATGAATACCAACAATGGAGAACAAGGTGGAAAATGACATGGAAGCTAGGCGCATGTAGAGGCTATGTAAAGGGCTTATGTAAGGTAGGGGCCTACAGAAACTACAGAAAACCAATATCATCTGAGGTCAGTCTATTCGAGGTACCCCCTACCATAATCCTAGAACAGCAATCTAGACTGACAATGCTGACAATTATCCCTATCAATGCCTTAAATAGACCCAGTTACCATTTCGCTTTCCATCTTCTTTTCCGTTGTCCATTATCTCTACAACCCACAAATATCCACACGCACCCTATAACCCCGTTTTAAATTTCATCGTTTGCAGTCTTCCTTTCCTTACAAAATGCATTGGCTGGGGACCTTAGTCAGAATGCAGCTCTGCGTTCCTGCAACATGTGCCTCTATGGTCTCAATAAGATGATCGGGTCTCTCCATAGTTTGCACGTTCCGGACCCGAATGTCCGTGCTATTTTTGGGAACCCATAACTTTAGATGTGGCCAAATGTACTGATTCCAAAAAGACAAATGCAACCGTGGTCTAAGCGAACACAATCCATCTACTTCAAAAGCTCCTCTTCTTCCTGCTCAGTAAGTTTGCTAATGTCACTGTTAATCCTGTTCTTGCTTAATAACAAACAACATTGCCTATCTCCCTACTGCTCACCAGGCATTGTTTCAGCTTTGAATGGATCGTAGCAAGCTGCCTCAAATTCATCGGAAATCCCCTGCCTCGCGCAGGACCAGAATACTTCAAGCTCCACACGGCCAGCATCGACACGTTGCTAGCAAGTTATCCTTTGGGGTTCAGAGCTATCCTAGCCATGCCCGTCCCCAACTCAGGAGATCTGCGGCCGTGGGGAGGTACGCGCGCGTAAAATCAAAACTCTGTTACGGGAGCAATCCAGTCATTGCAGCATTATCAGTCACTTCCGGCGCCTCGTCGCTGGGTCAGGTATGTAAAACATCTGTCAGAGATGTTGATAGAGATCCCTTGGGTCCTGCCCCTACCCATTAACAGTCTATAGTCGATTTGGAAGGGACATGCTGGCTCTCCCCGCACCCACTAACAGTCATAGATAGGAAATGTGTCGGGGTATGGTATGCTTGAAATTGCAATTATAGTTTGTGCTGACTTTCTCGAATCTTGTGCGTTACAATGCCCAACGCGAACCCTGAAGCACCTTTAGCCCCGGAGCCACCACAGCTCCAAACCTAAATCCTGAATCTGCTCGGGGCTTGCTATTTCCTATGACCTTCGTCGTATTGTTATTCTGATTATCCTTACTAACCTGTTCATCATCAACATAGTAGTAGGTAGTAGTAGTCGTCGTCGTTGTCGCCGCCGCCGCCGCCGTCGTGGTCGTCATCGTGGTGGTGCTGGTGGTAGTGGTGGTAGTGGTGGTAGCGGTAGTAGACGGTAGTAGTGAAGGTAGTAGTGGTGATGTTCTCTGTTCTGTCCATACGACTACTAATAGTCTATAATAGTAATGCTCATGAGCTCCGAGATCCTCCTAGGTATCCTGCAGTCTTCTTCAGTGCTGATCTACTGACCCGAAGTAAAATGACGCCAGGCATCCGGAGTGCCTCGGTGAGCTCCCAAGACTTTCTGCTGAGATCGACCCCTCTCAAAACCGAAGCCCCCAACCCCAAGCCCTTTCAAACAAAAGAAAACACCAAGAGAGGGTCGAACTCTAATAGTTGCGGCATGGCTTCCCTGAGTGGAAACCGCGTGACACTATGATAGTGGGTTCCTGGGAGGGGCCTCCAATAGGGACCAGAAATCTCGAGTAAAATCCTAGGCTGTAGCACTGCGAAAGCCATAGAAATAAAGCGGTTCGGTTCAAAGTCTTACAATGTTCATGATCCTTACTCCTTACAGTTGATGCTGAGCACCCTGCATAACCTCATTATTCATTCTACTACACTGCAATGTTTCCCAGTGATTAGGCTTCCTAGGGTCAGGCAGTATCACAAGCATCAGCAGCAACAGCAGTAGTAGTCGTAATAATGGGGGTAATAGCAGTACCAATACTACTTATATTGGAAGTAATCTTCAAATCCGCGCTAGTTAATAAATGGATTAGCCATCATGTGATAGTCATGGGGTCCCGATTTTGGGCACCAAAATCCTCACCCTGCTAGTACTGTGGCTATTGCACTTAGTGGTCCAGGGCTTCAAGCTTGGTGTGGCTGGTTCTGGACGTTCCCTAAGCTTATCATTCTTTTGACTGTATACGGGGCTTGAAAGGAATGAAACCAAAATCCTAGCCCTAGACCCTAAGTTCTGAAGGCATGAACCTTTGCATATTTTTCCTCAACAGTTAGGGTTCAGGTTTAATTTGCCCTAGAATCCAAGTATGGTAGTACGTATCCTCTGTGTCCCTACGGACATTGCTCTTTGGAGTGCAAAGCCCCTAAACCCTAAACCCTAAACCCTGTAGAGGGATGTCAGGGGTCCTTCGCAAGGATCCCTTATCAAAAGCCCCTCCCAAAATGCGCTTTGGATGAGAAGAAAACAAACCCTACAAACAAAGCCCGTCACTCAAAGAAAAGCAGGACTTGCCAAGCAGAAGCACCAGCTCCTTTTGAAAAGCCCTTGTTCTGTGATTCTTGCATGGGTCAAAACTGGCACTGAAATTCCCTACCAGTTCAGAGAACTTCAAACTCTCTACTCAACACAACATCTCACCAAGTCATAACAGGACGCAAGTCCTGCGACAGCCAGGATTCAGCCATCAAATCCACATACCCGGGCTTTCGCACTCATACCCAACGTTGCCTCAACCGAGCTCACTCTTCTGTCTCAGAAGAGGGCACGGCAGTTCCGTCATAAACAAATACGCGTTCACTGCGTCATGCCCTTGATGGCATGGCGCACAAGAAAGGCACGCCGGACTCAGCCATGGTTTGAGCATGGACCTGCGCGGCAAATATCTCCGGCTTCCTGAGGTACTAAACGGGCGCACAAACAGCACAAACGAAGCTAGGTTGGGTAACCAAAATTGCGAGCATGTTAATGTTACTATAGCATTAATAAAGGGGTGACAATAGCGTTTTGTTGCCGGGCCGGGAAAATCCCGGACGATCAAATTTGCTTTCTAACAAGTTTGGAGCCCGACAAGGTCTACTTAAGGTCCATCGGCAATAATAAAGCGGTGGCAATAATACATTTTTCCGGCCCGAAATATCCCGATTTTACTAGATTGCCTTTTACTTGTACTACTGGTACTACGAGCTGCACTACCTAGTCCTACCGCCACCCCGGTCATTCATTATTACACCCCCCCCTTCCATAAGCCCAAATCGCAAAACAAGTTTGGGGGGAGCGTTATTATTGTCATGGTAACGTTAGGGGCAAACTGAAATCATGCAAGAGCTAAAACAAAGCAGTGTGCCATGGGTATTGAAGGTAAGTTGCTTGTAGGGAAGGCCTCAAGCCCTAAGCCTACCAGGCCCAGTGATCCCAACATGGCACCCCGGTCAGGTTGTTGATCGCTAACACAGCGATGGACAACGCTTCTAATCCATTCCTTGAAAGCTTGTACCTACTTGGTCTACATCAGCAGGCATCCTGCAAGCCACTTAGCCACGTATAATCAAACATCCCAAGCAGTTTGGCCCTTACATAGGGATATATATATATATATGTACATAGGGATAATTGAAAAGAACATGGAAACTGCTATTTAGGGTTTAGGGTTTAGACCTCACAAACTGCTTAACCAAACCGTACGTGGCTGCGTGCAGGTTGGCAAGAATTTGCGATACCTTTTCGGAGGTCTTCAGCATAAAGGTCTTAGTACTTGAGGGTCAAAAATGGCGTCCTCCTCCTTCATGAAGGCCACCATATCTCAAGGCTACCAAAATCCTGAACTACGCTATCTGCTGCTTCGCCTGGACAATGTAAATTCTGGCCGCATCCGGTTCACTCCAACCTCTATGTTTAGGGGTAATATAGGGATAATGGAAAAGAGAGTGGAAACTACTATTTCGGGTATAGGGTTTAGACCTTAAAGTGCTTGACCAAACCGTATCTTTAGGGGTAATATAGGGATAATGGAAAAGGGAATGGAAACTACTCTAGTGCGGGGTTTAGGGTTTTGGGTGTAGGGTTGGGGATGTATAGGGATAATGGAAAAGAAAATGGAAGCTACTATAGCGGGGCTATAATGGGTTATTATAGGGTATATATGGGGGTTATGTTGGGATCCCTGAACCCTAACTTGGAAAACCCGATGCCCTTAACCCTAAGCTCAAGCAAACCCTACTACAAAACTTATTTTAACCCTAAACCCTTAAACCCTAAACCCCTAAAACCTCACAGCCTAAACCCTTGAACCCTAAAACCCTAAACCCTAACCGCCAACGCTAAAACCCTTAACCCTAAACCCTTAGCCCTAAAACCCTAAGCCCTAAATCGGGAGCCTGCCAAGTTTGAGAAGCAACCAGCGCGAGCTGCGAGAGGATTGTTAGATCCTGCTTGAAGCAGGATCATAGGGTTTAGGGCTTAGGGTTTAGGACTTAAGGTACCCTAGACCCTAAAGATTACTGGGTGAGTCCCCCGCTTGAAGCAGGATAATAGGGTATAGGGTACCCTAAGCCCTAAAGATTTTTCTTGGGTGAGTTCCCTGACAGTAACTGTCCTTGCAGGTATTCTAAACAGGGGCTGCTATAATTCCTCTAACCTCTTGCGCTAACTGTGACTGTAAGCGGGAAATGACCCAAGATTTTCATGCTCTCGAAGTCCGTACAAGAATGCCACGATGTGACAGATTTGTCGAAATTCTAGTCTTGCTTTTAGAGCTGTTGTTTACCCCAGACCGTCGATGGACTCTTCATGGCCTGCTGGGGGGAGTTGAAGGACTCAGGGCCTGGAAGGTGTGGGGTTTCAGGCTTCGGAGCTCTTGCGCTTGCTGGTGAAAGGTGAAAGCTTTCGGGTAGTCGATTCCCAGGAGTCAAGGTACTTACCTTACAACTATAGGCCCCCTTAAGTAGATAGAATATGGCTTTGGGTATATTATACTAAGATCCCCATATACCCCATATTCTATCTTACTGAAGCTGAAGCCCTGGAAACCCTACACTCTCAGCTTGCTTCCGTTGAGGGCCACAGGATCAAGACCTGATAATGTAGACCCCTAATTAATAAACCCCGTCCCCTTAAGAGAGACTATAATAGGGATCCTAGTATTTAGGCCCTCAAAAGAAGGGGTTTTATGAATCCCCAACGTACCAAAGTAGCTTCCATTTTCTTTTCCATTGTCCCTATATAACCCTATACTACCCTATATTACCCTAATCATATCCTAACACTAAGACCCTTAAAAGGAGGGGGTTTATTAATCATGGGTCTACATTAGGAGGCCCACGCTGTCTTGCCAATGACAAGAATTCCCGTAGTGCCAATGCGGAGCCGGGCAAACACAAGCCATAATTGGTGCTTGTGTCAAAATGGACACCTGCATCCGCGGATCGCAGTTGCAGAAACCAATGAATGAATTAATGAATGAATGAACAGAGGTGATGAAGCTGCTGAAGCGTAATGCTGCAAATCCTGGAGTGAGGAAAATGCTCCACACAGAGCACGGAACCTCCACCTGCCGAGCAAGGTCAACATCAGCTCCCGAACAGGTCCAACCGGCAGGCTTCGCAATCACAACGTCCTCCCCATGGTCGCCAATGACACGCGGCATGTTCTTCGAGCAAAACAAATGTACCTTTTTTCCTTGTGGGGAATGGATGAAGCTGTGATGCGCCCTTGCCCAAAGCAGACAAAACAGCATCAATGGGGCTCCTGAGGTCTGGAGTTGCTCCCTGAGGCCAGCCCAAACCAACTCCCTCAGACTATGTGGGCTGGAGATCCCAAACCTTCCTAGCCAGAGACGGGTCAAGCTACCCTAACCCTAAGCCGTGGCCATCAACTTTCCCGACCCTAGCCGCTTGCAACATTTTCTCGCCCCGAAAAAGATAAGGGTGGTATACAAACTCCTTTTCAGAGGACGGAAATCTTTTGCGGATTCACTTTCAGGTTCAATGCTTGTATTAACACACCTTAATTAACCTTGAATGCGCCTATTACTTACTGGTGTTTAAGGGAGAGCGGGGGAGTGGATCACGTTTATAATCTCTCCAGAATCCCCCTTTCACGATACCTATATTCACGCCCCCACTCCCCCTGTAGGATTAAGGGTGAACCTTGGAGTGGGTGATGTAGAGAGGCTTGGCTACGGAATCAATTTTTTTTTGGGGAGAGCATCGTCCAAGCCAGAGATACTTTGCGTTTACCATCGAGATTCAAGGTTTATGACCATATTAGGGGGCCAAAGGGATTTCTGAGGACTTCTGATTGGGCTATCAATACAGTTCCCACATTTTGGCTTGCAATACAGGCTGAAAATTCTACATTCAGTCGCTTTCTGCATTGAAGTTGGAGCTTGGGCGTGCTCGATTGAATTTTATGTAAACTTTCGTTGAAGGGGAAGAAGCAGGCAGAGGTCTACGTCAACAAGGAGTGACTGACATACACCTAAGGATCCAAACATGGAAACCTCAAGTTGAGCTCGTCAGCGGTTGCGGGTATAACCTCTATATATACCCTAGCATCCCTATATAACCCCATATAACCCTATAATCCCTATAGTTTCCATTTTCTTTTCCATTATCCCCATATAACCCATTTCGAGTATTCGTTGGGGTTCAGCCTTTGGATCTTTCGCATGTCTGGACTCGAAACCCGAGACCCCCAAACCCTAGATCCTACACCCTCAACCCTGAACCCTACCTGGACCCTAAAGGTCCAATAATAGCCCAAAACCGCCAACAAAAGCCCAAAAGGCTATCATTCTACAATCTTCGGGGTTCAGCTAGGCCCCAACGCACGACCTCCCTCAACGCAGGACAGCTGAGTCCTACACCCTGCAGCTGTGCAAACTAAAGCCCCAAGCAATTAAAGCGGCTTAGGGTTTAGGGTCCAAGGTTCCTCCTGCAAATGCTAAAAACCTTAAATTGCACTCCGTATCTTTTTCTTGGGAAGTCTGGCACTCTAGTAGACAAAAGTGCGGCAGGACTTTGAGCAGTGGTACGGGAGGGAGACAAGAGGCTCCATTTCAGGTTCCTACTTGACAAAATAATACATATATGGCTCCCAGAATTGAAGGTTCAATCGGTCCCCTTTGAAACTACAAGGGGCATGAATACTTATTTCAACGCGCAACCCAATTGACACCCCAAACCCTAAACCCCAAGCCCTAAACCCTAAACCCACAAATCCCCGAACCCCTAAACCCTTAAACCCCCAAACCCCAAATTCTTAAACCCTCAATCAGATCTAATAAGATCCCTAATAATATACCCTCAATCAGATCTACTGAGCCCAAAACCCATAATCCAAAACCAAAAACCCAAAACCTGAAACCCTCAATCAGATCTTTTGAGCCCAAAACCCCAAACCCCAAAAACATAACCCAAAACCCATAACCCAAGACCCTAAACCCTTCACCTTAAACCCCTCAACCACAAACCCCTAAACCTTAAACCCTCAATCAGATCTACTGAACCCGGAGGCATACCTTGGCCACCGTACACGCCGTAGTCCTCAAAGCCGCCTCGGAATTCCGTGGTCGTAAAGTTACAGGGATTTAGGGTTTAAGGGTTTAGGGATTTAGGGTTGAGGGTTTAGAGTTTAGGATTGAGGGTTTAGGATTGAAGGTTTTGGGCTTAGGATTGAGGGTTTAGGGGTTTAGGATTGAGGGTTTTGGGGTTTGGATTTAGGGTTTAGGATTGAAGGTTTAGGGTTTAGGATTTAGGGTTTAGAGCCTAAAAATTCAATTCCGTGGTCATAGAGTCACTGGGATTTAGGACTGAAGGTTTGTTTTTGTTTTTTTTTCTCCATCTTTAGGGCTTAGGGTTTGGGGCCTAGAACCTAGATTCTTATGCTATATATACATACATATCTATATTTAGTCAAATATGGAATATGGTCCACAATAAGTAACAAAAGCACCAACAACTTAATCCCCTTCCCCTCTTATTAAAGCAGCCATGCCCACAAACATTAAAGATTCGCATCGTGGTATAACAAACCACATGAAGTAGAAGACTAAACTCCTACCCCTTTAAGGAGTTTAGACTATAGCTCATGTAGGGGACATTTAGTACAAGGGGATGGGGATTACCGTGGCTGTCTTGGAGTTTGGCAGGCGCTTAAGGAAACGCTGGGGTCATTTATCTACACTAGTACACACAGGGCGAGAAAGGTGAAGGGTTTAGGGTTACAGGTTATCATAACCTGGTTAGAACTTGAGTGGGGACTTCACCTGCAGGTGGATGGGTAGCGGCTGTATTTGCTATAAATACAGCGCCCCGTGCATGAGTATACCATAGTCTTTGAATTTGATTCCCTTCCTTGTGCTGCCCATGAACCATCAATGAGTGTTTGCACAACGAACCCTTCCAGGATTCTGTCAGGATGGGGGTTTCCCAAAATTACGAGCACCTCGTTGGGGTCCCGTTATTCATGGAAACTACAACGCAAAGAAACTGGTCTGGATGCAAGAGCTCGTCATGGAACCTTCGCAACAAAAGACACCCGCAAGGACCCTAATGACATCTTGAGGATTACCAAGGGAGTATGGTGGTCCTACCAGCAGCTCGAACGAAGCAATTTTGGGTTGCGCTTCAAGTTGAAGCCAAACAGTCAAAATGGTCGTTCTCAAGAAAACCTCATCCAAGGGAAGGAGGCTTATCAGAGAAGAAGTGGTAGTTTGGGAGCAACTATTTTATTTCTGGTTGTTGAAGCTGATCATAACCTGGCTGGTTTAGGGCTATTTACCGTACAGGTCTTAGGGGGAGTTGACATCAGGTTTCAGGGAAGAATGAGGAGCAGGCACTACTATAGTCGTATGCACAGGGATGATATGGTAGGTTGCCAAAGTTATCGTCCCTTTGTGTGTGTCTCTACTCGAATGCGGTCCCTAGCAATTGTCTGGGGCACCCAGAATGGAACCACGATTCTGACAAGCTACCACTAGAATCCTCAGGAACCTGGGACTAAAAGGGTCCCCCTTCTTGCATATCGCTTATTGGCATCAAGAACTTAGGACCCCCCAAAAAGGAAAACGATTGCTCAGCGTATAAAGGGTTATTATGGGGATCTTGGGCATAAATACATCAACTATGAGGGTTCCATAGGGTTATGTAGGGGCATAAGTATGTAGCGGTGGATATGGGTTGTATAGGTGTATATATTGATCTCCCAGCAGCTCAAGTTGAGCTGCCTTTCATGCTGGATCGTGGTAGCATGTTCACAGGCAAATTTGGTGCCGTTAGTTCTTTGGGTCTCTTCCCTACGCCCCAACGTAAACCCCCACTCTAAACCGAAGGTCCTCCTGCCAACAGCGGTAGCGTAGACTACCTAGCTCTCAGTCTGGATTGTGTGAGAAAGCATAGGGACCACGATGAGAACCACCATGAAAGCTGTTAGAAGTTGAGATAGGGATGCATTGCCTCATACGGTACCCTGCTGACTACTTGCACGTGCCCACTGAGGAAACCCCAAAACAATCACCAAGCACCTAGCACAACAAGCCTACTTCATACAAGCCCCATGTTTTGGGAACCCACACTCTAAACTCTACAATACAACCCAAACTCAAAACCCTAAAGCCCTCAACCCTGAACACAAAGCCCAGACCCCAAACTCGAGAGCCCTAAACCCTAAACACATACCGCAAACCCTAAACAACAATGTAGCCACCTCCTCCACCTCCCGCGGCAGAGGCTAGCCTCCCCAGCAATGCAAAGCTCTTAGGGTTGGGTTTAGCTCTTAGGGTTAGGGTTTAGGGTTCAGGGTTTGGGTTTAGGGTTTAGGTAACTTTCAGGGACCCTTTAGGTCATCTACTTTCTAGATCCGCCCAGGGGTCTGGCAATGCAAAGCTCTTAGGGTTTGGGTTGAGGGCTAGGGGAAACCTTATTCACATGGGGGTTATGTAAGGGACTACTGTAGGGGCTACTACGGGGGATGCTAGGAGTGTACACTATAGCTCATCTCGGGCCCATTGTTCCAGTTCAAGTTCAAGGTTCGGGCAGGCTAGGTTTTGAGACAGGAAGCTTCGCGATCCCTTCAATGCGGGTTAAGGGTGAAGCTTTAAGGTGTTATGGTTCGAGGGTCCATTTCAAATTTCAAAGCAGGCTCTGTATGGGATTTCGTTTTGGTTTGGGGGCAGTGTTGGGGGCTAGGCTTAAGGGAGAGTGAGTGGTGGAGCCCTATAATCACTGCGGAAACATCCCTACAACAATCCCAATACCCCGATCCCCCTCAAGCAACAGGATTCAGAGGAATGATGCGGGGTTGTGCAGGATTTATGGGGGAAACACTACATGAATCAAGAAGAGAGTGTGTCTCCTAGGTACTATAGGGGCCTAAATGACCACCAATATCATGTTGAGGTCGATCTCAGGTGCCCCAAAGCATGGTTCCACAAGGAATCTAAGACCGTAAGATTGCTAACTATCCAGCCTTCGTAGTTACAAGAGAGTGGTTGTAACTCGGGCTTTTTGCCTGCCTTAAGATGTCTCAATGTGCTGACCAGCTTCTTTGGGATCCCAAAATAGCAGTTCCCTAAACCCTAAACCCTGTACCTTGGGGATCTTCTACGAGGAACTTCCCAATTTTGAGGAGTACATTCCTGTGTGCTACTGTCAAGGTCACCCAGGTTGTTCATGAACAGGTTCTCTTGCAGGATAATAAGGGAAGTTCAAACCTGTCCCAAAGTGCACCAACCCCAAACCCTAAACCCTAAACCCTAAAACCCTAAACCCCTAAACCCTTTGGTTTTGGGGAATGGGCCTTGAAGTCCTAGGAACTCTTTGGACCGCCACTGCCTGGTACCCCACTACTATTGAGTCCATATTCCTTCTCAATTTGGGACTGGGTGGGTAGTGGGGTTACCAGGTAGTGCAGGTCCTGAGAATCCCTAGGGGGTTTTGAGGCGCCAAATGCTTTTGTACTTGGAAGCCTGAGCACCTCAACCTGGATGGCCAACAAACCCAACAACACATGGGCTGTAGTCTGAACTCCTGGTATCCCCCTTGATAGGCCCTATAGTAGTCCCCTATATAATTTCTAGATAACCCCCTTTAAGGAGTTTAGACTATAGCTCACATCTCTCACGCCGAAATAGCCTGTCACATTCAAAGTCCTGTATAGATGTCTTCCTTGAAGTTCAGGAGTGAAATCAGATAAAGTTCAAAAAGTTCATAAGTTCATACTGGAAAGAAGTTGGCTATGGCTTTGTGATGTCAATGCACAAAAAATTCAAGGGCGAGGTCCAGAGTTTGGGATTCTTCTTGGTTTAGATGCAACAGTGCTAACGCTTCCGCAAGGCAGGCCTTTCAAAAACTGCAGCATTCATATTTGCGCCGGATCCAGCAGTGTTGCTGCCAAAGCACGGACCTGGGACTCAGATGTTGAGGTTGGAGGCTCGTGTTGGCGGCCAGTAGCATTACGAGAAATTCATGGTACAAATGGTACAAATACCAAGCAGATTCTAGCGGCAGTACTAGTACCAGTAATATCAGCAGCAACAGCAGGAGCAACAGCCGTACTCGTCGTTATGCTTTGGGGGGAGGTACTCCAGTCTATGTTCTATGGACATCATCAGGGCACACCATGGGTCATGTCCGACCCTGATGTAAGCACAAGCCGCAAATCTCTGTATACACTAAGGTGTTATGGTTTAGGGTGTAGGGCAATAATGAGGCTCCTCCACCTCACACAATCTTCAATCCTAGTTTCTGGTACAGCCTGAATCTCAGCCCCCACATGTACCAGCTGTAAGTAAAAGCGTGAGTGACTCTCTTTTTCTTCTTCTTCTTCTTCTTCTCACTGCTATACCCTCTCTCTCTCTCTCTCTCTCTCTCTCTCTCTCGACTTTAGCCCTACATCCTTAGCCTGATGCCCTAAACCCTGAACCCCAAGCGCTAACCCTAAGCCCTAGACACAAAACACAGAGCTCGAAGTACTAAACCCGGGCCCTTAGCCCCAGGCCCTAATTTAGGGTTTACGGTCCAGGCTAAGCCCAACCCTTACTGATTCTTAATAGGAAATACGGGACTATAATCCCTACATAATCCCTAGTAGTGATATACTATATTGCCGCAACTAAGAACCAATAAGTTTTGGTGTTCGTTGTATAGGGATTACATTCCCTCCCTACGAAGAACCAGTATAAAGCCGTATAGCAACAGCCACCCTCAGTGCCCGACCTGGCATGTTGTTCTCGCCGCCGCCCTGCATGAAAGATCCGGCCATGGAGCCTTCCACGCGCTGTGAGGTTATAGTCCCCCATAAGTAGATAGAATACAGGATACAGCCCTGCTCAAGTAAACAGAATATAGGATATAGCCCCCCTCCCCCCCCAAGTAGATAGAATATAGGACATGGCCTCCCTCAAGTAAATATAAGTTTACCCTATAGTCCCCCTGAAGTAGATAGAATATAGTCCCCTTAAGTAAATAGAATCTGGGATATATGGGGACCCTATCATGGTTTTGGGGGATTTCATATCCTATCTACTTCAGGGAGAGTATAGGGTGTTGGAGTGCCGGAATACATGATGGTTTCCCCAAACTAGGGGTACCTTCTTGGGGGTCCCCATAATAAGGATCGTTGTATTTTGAAGTCTATACCGGGGTCCCCCTTTTTATGGAAGAGTCTTACATGTGCAGAATGGGCCTGAGGATCAGAGTTAAGGGATATCAGCCGTGTCCATTCCATGCAGTGCTTTCCACTGTATGCTGCACAGCTTTCATACGCAGGGATCTTCACCGCTTGGCTCTGTGCCGGAAAGCGCCAGCAAGCCTCTTCCTGCATGAAGATTCTTAGCACCCTGTTAGCCTAGCAAAGCCAAGCCCTGTACATAGGTTCTTGCCACAGGATCAGCCCAAATCAAATCCTTCAAGTCTTAGTCCACTGCTGTCAATATTTGCTTACATCCTCCCCTCAACCCTAAGCCCTATAACCCCCTTACGGGCTCCCAACTTGGGCATCAAAAATTGGAGGACACCCACGGAGCCGTGGAGCTCCCTTGACTGGACTTGTACATTGGGTCCAGCCCCCATCCATTAACAGTCTATAATAGGGCCAAGGGTCATATTCAGGACTCTATATAATTAGCACATAACATTATAGTCCCCCCTAAGTAGATAGAATATGGGGGTATATGGGTATCTTAGTATGACATACCCAAAGCCTGTTCTACCTACTTAAGGGGGACTATAGCATGTAACATTATACCTCACTTATAGAGGTTTCCCCAGCCCAGACACCCAGGAGGATCTAGAAATTAGATCATCGCACAATACACTCTAAATGGGAGTTTCCCAAAATTAAGGGTACTTTTTTGGGGGTCCCTATAATAAGGATTATAGTATTTGGGGGTCTATATTGGGGTCACCCATTTTGGGAAACTACCAACTAAACCATCGAAATAAATCACCACAGTATGCTGGGGATTTGACTTTGGGAGGAACATGGGAATTGCAAGTAGAATGTCAGATCCGAAATCTAGAAAACCCTGAAACCTAAAACCTAAACCCTGCATCCCGAACTTGAGGCTCCCTGCGAGAGCCCTGCAACTATGTCACCAACATACATTTGATAACGCGACAAAACAGATTCACCGTAGCGACATCCGAAGAAAACTTCTGCAACGGTTCAGGGTTTAGGGTGTAGGGTTCAGGGTTTAGGGCTTGAAACCATGAAAATCGAAATCAGAGGCCCCAAGCCCTTAGCCCCAAGTCCCAACTCGCAAGCCACTAAACCCTGAGCCGCCCAACCTATAGCTTAAGTAGATAGAATATGGGGTATATGGGGATCTTGTTATAATATACCCAAAGCCATATTCCATCTACTTCAGGGGGACTCTAAACCCTACAACCCAACCCTCCGCCCTAAGCCCTGACCCCTCAGAGGTAAAACTTAAAATCACAACAGGCCCGAGCCGCAGACGGCGCTCTACAAAAAATGCTGTCCCTTTAAAGACGCTTTTTGGGATTCCAGGGGATAATGTCAATTCCCAATTTAGAGCCATCTTGGTACTACTCCCTGTATATACACCATTTAGGGTGAGGTTGGCGAGGTCACTTGAAGTTGCCCAGATTACCTCAAACATCAGGATAATCGGACCAAAACCGACCGCATTCTGGGGTTTTGGAGCCAGGACCGGAACCGGAAACCTTACACCCCAAACTCTGAACCCTAAACCTCCAAGTAACATCCTGGGCCCTTCAATGGGCATGAGCCTGCACCTGCTGTGCCGGCTGGAAACCTGCCGTGCAACGATGCGGGTGATAGATCATGACATGGGGAGGGTACTGGTATGTGGAGGGATCAAGCTGAAGCATTGCCTTGTTTTCCAAACTCGGGCGTCTTGTGCCCCTCTCTGTCCCTCGAAGGGATCTGCGGTCCCTCTCACAACATGCAGTGTCAACCCTACCTAGAACCTCTTAATGTACCATCCTTTCGGGGTCCTGACAAGCATCTTGACAGAAAAACATGCGAAGCTTAAACATAACTAGATACATAGGAGGGTCCAGGTTGTCCACATGATTTAGGTGCTCCCCAGCGAAGATCACCGAACTGGGGACCTCCACAGGCACTTCAAGGCACCGCAATCATGAAAAATGCGTTTCCCACTGATGGTCACGGAGTTGGGAATCGTGACATTCTCCAAAGCACTGCACAATCTAAAAGCCTCATACCCAATCCTCGTCACCGAGACAGGAATTACTACATGCTTTAAGGCACGGCACTTCAGGAATGCAGCATCCCCAATGACAGCCACCGAGTTGGGGATCTTGATGGTCTCTAACGCAGTGCACGATTCAAAGGCTGAATCCCCAATGTGCGTCACAGAATCTGGGATCTCTACATGTGTCAGAGCAAGCCAGCCCTTGAACTTGGAGTTCCCGATGTTGGTCACGGGGGTGGGAATCTTGATAGTCTCCAGGGCAGAGCACGAACGGAAGGTCTCATCCCCAACGTGAGTTCCCGAGCCGGGGATCTCTACGTACTTCAAAGCACTACAGCTCTGGAACACGAAAAAGCCAAGGGTGGTCACGGAGTTGGGGATCGCGATGGTCTCCAACGCGGTGCACCATCTGAAGGCTTTTTCCTTAATGCAAATCACTGAGTTGGGGATGTCCACATATTTCAAGGCGCGGCAGCCTTCGAACATGGACACTGTGATGCGGGTCTCGGAGTTTGGGGTTTCGATGATCTTCAGGGTCTCCAAGGCAGTGCACGAAGCAAAGGCGGCTCCTTCCCCAAGGCTGGTTTAGGGTTTAGGGTTTAGGGTCTAGGGTTTAGGGTTTAGGGTCACCGAATCCGGGACCTCCACATGCTTCAAAGCATGGCAGTAATCAAGCACGCGAGATCCAACTCTGGTCACAGAGTTGGGGATCTTGAGTGTCTCCAAGGCTTGGCACCATGCGAAGGGTGACTCCCCAAGGCTAGTCACCGAATTGGGGATCTCAACATTCTTCAGCACCCTGCAGTTATCGAATACGATATTCCCAATAACAGTGACTGAGCTAGGGATCTTGATGGTCTCTAAGGCAATGCAATATTTGAAGGCCCCATCCTCAATGCTGGTCACCGAATTTGGGATCTCCACATGTCTCAGGCCAGTGCAACCCTTGAACATGAAAGCTGCAATGCTCGTCACGCTGTTCGGGATCTTGAAGGTCTCCAAGGCAGTGCAATATTTGAAGGCTCCCTTTTCAATGGTCGTCACTGAATCGGGGATCTCCACATGCTTCAAAGCAGCGCAGTCCGCGAATGCAAACCTTCCAATGAAGGTGACGGAGCTTGGTATTTGCGCTTCTTGCAGATTCCGACAACCCCTAAACCCTTCAAGACTGACCTGGGTTGTGTGCAGGGGAATTTTGACAAAAACGGGAAAGTCATGGCTGTGCGCTCCTTTATTCGAGGCCTGGATGACATTCTTGAAGCGGATTAAAGTCAGGGCTTGATATTCCCACAGCTTGTCGTCAGGTTCCAGGATTTCTGCTGCTTCAGATACCAAACGTGCACGGTTACCAGCTGGCAGCCTGAAAACTTCATGGTCCAAAATCTGAGATACTGTAGTGCCAGGCCTTACTTGGATCTCTGTGCATGAACCATTCGGGCGTCGAATGCTCACCTTTACAGGTGTGCTGGCCATGGCTCCCCAGAAAGATGACACTACTATCTGGGCTTCCAATTTTGGACAGAATGTAGGTCACAATCAAATTCCTCGTATGACCCTGCCAAGCACTGTAAGAAAATCCCTGAAGTGCTCTAAACTCTTATAGAATCGATGCTGAAACAACACACAATTGCTAAGCAGTCGAACACTGTAGAAACTCTTTATGTATGCAGGAAATGCCCGTAGCATGCTCCTACTTTCAGTACCTCTCACTCTACAGATCTGAATGCCCAGGTCGCAGGGACTGTCGCGCATACAGGCTGCTTCAGATTCCCACTGAACGCTGAAGAATCATTAGCAACCTGAAGAACTACGCCCCAAGTATTTGAAGACCTAGCTATTGTGGAATTGCCTACCCTTAACCTGGAGGTGCTTCTGCATGGCATTTCGCCAAGGCCTTTTCTTGGACACTTCAATCCTCTACTGAAAGTCGCCCCTCCCACGCTCAAGCCGAGTGAACGTGGAAAGCTGAAAGCTTGCCGGTGTAATTCCCTCATCACCCTGCTATAAGAATTGTAGAATACACTCCAACCCCTTGCTGGCTATTGAAGCCTCCACATTACATAAAGGGCTTGTTGTTGAAGATCTTCACGACTCTCCATCATGTAGAAGACTGAAAAATACCAAGATTCCTTTATTCAGTCTGGTGCACCCATGACCATGTTTGAGCTATTGAGGCCTCTGCAAAAGCTCGAAAACGCCTGGATGAAGCCCTACAACCCAATAGTAAAAGCAATATTAATAACGACAGTCATAGTAACACCAATAGTAACAGTAACAATAACAATATGGCTGGTAATAATACTGGATCGCGAAAGTGAGAGCCACATTTATAGTAGTAGCCATAGTAGCAGTAATAGTAACATCAGAAATCCACCTCTATCCTTCGCATCCCTCACTCTGCAATGGACCACCTGAAGTAATACCTGCCCATGAACCTCCAAGTACCGCTTCGCAAGTCCCCCGCCAAAACAAGCTATCCGTGTACATATTTGTGAGCATATCCCTAGATAATTTACGCCTAAATCAGAGGCATTGAGCCTCAAGCCCCTAATCCTGAGCTTAGGAAGTCTGCCGCCCTCAATCCTACAAACGCCAACCCCAACACCCCAAATCCTGTACATCCTCAAGCCCTCAAGCCTCAAGCTTAAAATCTCAATCGCCAAATTTCTGTGAAATCTGGGAGTTTGTCAAAACAGCTGTTATGGAGGCCTAGATAGAGACCCTGTAATCCCCACTTCTCTCTGGGCTCCCAACCTGCGGGCTCCCGATTTTGAGAGCCCGCCAATGCTTCCTAATCGTGGTCTTGCCCCCAGCCCTTCACAGTCCATAATGAGGTCATATTAAGCGCTCTAAATAGGGTTTGGAGTTTAGGTTTGGGGGTTAAAGTCATATTCAGGTCTCCGTGTAAAAATATATTATCCTACAATAGGGTCATACTAAGGGCAGTATATAGCTATACCATGAATATTGTCCAACTCTTCATGAGTAGGGCCAGCACCCAACCCAACCCTCAATCCCTTAATCCCATGTATCCTTTGGGTATCAAGGCCTCCCATTTTTAGAAACCCGTAACCTTAACCCATCAAGCCTATGTGAGCTATAGTCTAAACTCCTTAGAGGGGGTTGAACAGGGGATCATATGGGGGACTACTATGGGCGTTATTAAGGGGATATAGGAGTTTAGACTATAACCCCCATAATCCACCATATAATCCCAGTTTCCATGTCATTTTCCATTTTCTTTTCCACTTGATTCTCCACTATTAACGGGGTACTAGGAGTTTAGACTATGGCTCCTTAACCTCAAAGATCAAGCCTAATGCGAGCTATAGTCTAAACTCCTAGTATCCCCCTATAACCCCTATGATTGTCCCTATATAATGCCCTTTATAACCTTCCTTCCAGGAGTTTAGACTATGGCTCATGTGTAACCTTAAACCCTAATCTGTAAGATCTGCGGCCTGTCGCCGGAGCTCGGGTTCGGATTGGGCGCCACGCCGCTTAGGTTGGCCACCTGGGCATTGATTTGATAGGTTCGGGCTTAGGGCCTAGAGATTCGGGTTGGGGTGTTGCAGGCATGAAGTTTATGGGGGCATCTGGCACCGAACTCTCAGGGTTGCCCCTGCTTTTCCCCCGTATACCACCCCCAGATTCCCCTTCAATTTGCCTTGAGTAAGTTTGATGAGAACACTTATTTGGGGGTCCGTATTGGGGCCCCGTTATTTTGGGAAACCCGCCAAATCACAACACCAAAAAAGCATAGCTGGGAGCCTTAGCCCCTCTCAGTGCCCTAAAGTGCAAGGGCAATCGCTACTCCATTCGTACCCAGACCCCCTAAAGGATCCAACAGAAATGGAACCGTAGTCTAATCGTGGGCAGTTCTCAAAAAACAGGTGTTTTGGGGACAGCCGGGACATATGACGACATGTGAAAGGAATACTGGGGTCACTACTATGAAGTCTGCAGAGGAATTTCGAGAAACTCCGGAGCAACCACGGGAAAGATGCATTGTGGATCCGCAGAGGTGCCAAAACAGAGAATGCATAGCTGAGTAAGCCCTTCGCACTTGATTTCCCATGAGATCAGCAACCGTTCCAGGTTGTATTCTAAGTTTAAAACAATTTAACCACCAGGTGAGTACCAAAACATAAGGCTCATACACAGGCATTGCGGCCATATGGAATCCATATGAGCTACAGTGCATATTTCCTACATTCTAAGGACTTTAGGAAGGACCCCTAATAGGGACCCTTGTAGCTTATGGGGTTTAATATGGGGAGTACCTA
>CAJNIZ010043815.1:25418-50378 GCA_905231905.1 Symbiodinium pilosum
CTAAACCCCTAAACCCTATAAAGCACCTGAGAGCCCAAGAGGTGATCCTCAGACACCGGCTCTTTTTCTTCAAAGCTACCAGGGGAAGGACCTGTGCACAGAAGACCCTTGGTTATATAGGGTTATATGAGGGTTATATAGGGATTCTATAAAGATTAATTAGGGATTATATAGGGGGAATCTATAGGGATAATGGAAAAGAAAATGGAAGCTACTATAGTATAGGGTTTAGGGTTTAGGGTTTAGGGATTGGGGACTAGGGCTTGAAGTTTAAGGTTTAGGGGTTTAGGGATTCAGGGTTTAGGGAAATTAGTGGCCAAAACAGTAACAGCACTTCAGGAGTTCATGGCACATTTGCAATGGTGCTACTGCACCATCACATCATAATAGTTTCCATTTTCTTTTCCATTATTCCCAAATAACCCCAATACAACCCTACATAGTATAGTAGTTTCCATGGTTTTTTCCATTGCTGCTGCTGCTGCTACAGCCACTACCGAGTAGTACGACTGCTCCTACTGCTACTGCGACTGCTACAGCTCCGGCTCTATTACGACGGCTACTGCTTCTGCTGCTACTCCGAATACGATTACAACTGGTACCAGTACTATGGCTGCAACTGCTTCCGCTGCCGCTGCTACTTCTACTGCGGCGGGAGCGTCTTCCACTGGCTCTACTACTGCCACTACTCCCACACCCAACATTAATTACTACCTTGATGTGCACTTGGCGCCTGTCGGCGCGGCATCTTTGGCATCCTCGTGTGGCTCACCGCCCTTGGGTAGGGCGCAGCACTCTTGAAAGCGGGTATGAGCTTCAGTCTTCCTGCGGTCTGGCTGTGGTCCAAATCAATGAGCAACATGGCTAGTCACTTCAGGGCTTGATGATGTAGTTCCTGCGGCTAGGTTGCGTTATGTTGCGTTGTAGACCGGACTATGTTCTACTGGCAGTTCGTATTGTGACTTAGCCCGCTCTCTCAAGCTTGACTATCTCGCGGGGCTCATCTGGTAGTTTCCCAAAATAGGGGTACCCCAATATAGACCCCCAAATACTATAATCCTTATTATAGGGACCCCCAAAAGGGTACCCCTAATTTTGGGAAACCCTAGCAGAAGCCAGAACCCATGGGGCACCTCCCAGCCTCTGTCCTACGACTTTAACCTTACCGGTGGCTAGTAGGGACAAATGGAATGTTGTACAGGGGTTATATGAGCTATAGTCTGAACTCCTAGTATTCCCCCTTAATAACCCCTATAGGAGTCTCCTATATAGTTCCTATATAACCGCCCTCCAAGGAGTTTAAACTATGGCTTCTATAGGGAATATTTTCCCTTATTCCCCACGAACCACCAGTATGACTTGTCTTCGGCCTTCATGAGCTGCGCATGCTCGGCCATTAGCTTGTTCAGCTGGGCCTGCGCCCGACGTTCAAAGAGGGTTTAGGGTTTAGGGGTGAGGGGTTAGGTTGAGGAGAACTGGCATCAAAGCATGAAAAAAACTGCTGGTGTCCAACTTCCTTCAGAGCTCATCTTATGAATTCCTGCACATGAGCTAGAGTCTAAACCCCTAGTACCCCTCTTAATAGAACCTAGACTAGTCCCCTACATCATCCCCTATAGAACCTCTTTAAGGAGTTCAGACTATAGCACACATGGTGCAGTCATGGATATGCCTTCAAGTGGGCAATGGGTACATGACAATACTCATCTTCAGTGTCATGATCCTATAGCCCCCCTTAAGTAGATAGAATATGGATAATAAGAACCCCATATACCCAATATTCTATCTACTTAAGGGGGACTATACGTCTTCTGTCCTGGGATGTCTTGTGCACATGAGCCATGGAGAGCATGTTATCGTCGTGCACCGCAAAGGAATTCGAAAATGGACGCGCCTATATGGGTGGTTGTCCAAATTATGGTCCCTTTTTGGGTACCCTAAATATTAGGTGCCGTATTATAATAGGGATCCAGAAAGGGATCAAATTTTTGACAACCACCCGTATCAAACAGTATCCTTAGTATTTCCCGTGTTCTTTTCCGTGTGACGGATTCTCCACTATTGGATGATTACCCTAAACCTAGATTAGTAGACCCCTAATTTATGGGTATATTATGGGTATACTGTAGTATATCATATTGTATGATGGGTATGTTATGATTAAGAACCCACCCTATAGCTTCCTAAACTTGTAGTCTTGAAGAACAATTTCCCTGAGCTGAGCTGAATAATTCTTGAGACTGATTGCAGTCCAGTCCTTGCGCAATTGCCGCTTGAACCTCCGAGTTCTGTAGCCTGCAGAATACATATCCCCCTAAACCCTAAACCCTAGTCCCTAAACACACGATATAGTGTCCATTTAGTGGCTTCCACTGTTTCTTGTTCATTTCTTCGTTCCTCCTAACGGCCAGCAAATGAACCCTTAACCTCTAGTTAAAACCTACATACTTCTCGAAACCTCCCAGTTCCTACTTTACTTTCCTGCTTGTTTGTTCTTTCTCCTGTATGAGCTGTAGTCTAAACTCCCAGCGTATCCCCCTTGATCTCCTCTATAATACTCCCTATAGAATCCCTTATACAACCCCTTCTGAGCAGTTTGGACTGTAGCTCACATGACCCCTCTCGGGGTGGCTTTTAGGGGGAGGGGATTCACGATCATCTAAGGTTGAAACAGTGTCGAAGCCATGGGCCACAAGTATGGGCCCTTAACCCTGATATCCTTATATCGCTACCATATACCCTATATGTACCCTCAAGGGCCCCTAGAACCTCCCTAAAAGCCCCTAAACCCCAAACCCGAAAGCCCAAACGTCCCACATTGGCAGACCCGGGCCTGAAGATCCGCGCGCTTATCCTCCGTCTCGCCTTGGGTAAGCAGGCCGAGCATCTTTCCAAGGATCGTACTAGTAGTACGAAGAACAATATGAACAAGTATACTAATGAATAACAATATCAATACTAACATTGTCATAATAATAACAATAAAAATGTAAGACTAGTCATAATACTGCAGGAATTCTGACGACGGTTCCTAAAGAAGTAAGATTTGAATCCTATCGCCCAAAAACCTGTTGACTGGGAATCACGCCATCATCGCCACTGAGCGAGTTCAGGTCAATCTTCACCCGCCTGGGGCTGCCACATTTTTGCAGACTGCTGGCTTCCCTTGCAGCCGGAAACATGATTACTACTACCATTGTTACCACTACTATTGCTATTTCTATGGGTAGTACTATTATTACTACTATTCTTACCATTATCCTTACTACTGTTCCGGATCGATTCAGCCTCACCTCTGCCCCAAGTGTTTGCTGAAGCTTGGTGGCTCTCCCACAGCAGAATATCTGTGGTTCATCGCCAGAAGGAGGGTTTAGATGGATAAATTGAGGGGACTCGTGCGAAGTGGTAGCAAGCGTGGCTTCGTCCGAAACATGTGAGCTATGGTCTAAACTTCTAGCATCCTCTGTAATAACCCCTGTAGTACTCCCTTATACAATCCCCATGTATCCGCTCTTTTTAGGAGTTTAGACTATAGATCATGCCGGGGCTTCAATACGACTCAAGCAAACCTGCGCGACGGGGAAACTAACAAGATTGCTCTCGGCGATGGCAATGGTGTGAGCACTCTCCTTTTGCTGGCGAAGACATCATAGTACAAATCATAGTAATATGAAGACTAATAGTAATAGCAATAGTGACTATAATTGTAGTCATAGTAATGTAATATGGCATTGACTACGACTTTCCAGAAACCACATCTGCACTGATCCCTCCACCTGAACTTTTCAACCCGAGACCCAGCATGGCGACTGAGCTTCCCGGCCCAATTTCTTTGAGCAAAGCTATCCTGCACTCGGAGAAGCATGCTGGGCCTACGTCCCGTACCTGTACTCTTGTGCCAGGTCTGCTGTTTGTCTGCTTTCCCAAATCCAAAAAAGACGATGATGCATGCTGGGCAGATGACTTGTTTGACATGACCTCGCGCACACGTCATGCCTTTAAAAGACCAGAGAAGTCAGCGGGGCCTAGACAAGCATTCTGAGGGTCAGGCAGCTGCTGGGACATGGCGTTCAGAGTTGAGGCTGCTGTTAGTAATTTGACTCGTCCTGTGGCATGCGTTTACAGTAAGACTCAAAACACATGCAACAAGAAGTTAGTGTATGGCTCTGCCCGTCTCGCATAAGGCGCAGTGGCCGCAACAGGGCTGGTGAAGAAGGGTCAAGTTGTTGGAGTGTTGAAAAAGGGTTGGTGTCTGTGCAGTGCAGCTTGCCGACGGGGCCAGATGCTTTATGCATGGTATGGTGCGACTGCTGGAAATACCATGGTTCGCCATGATAATCATCATCATCAGCCAGGCAGCGGTAGTTCTGTCGCGCCAAATGCCACTGAGACGAAAACAGACCATTCATAAAGCTGCCTGCAGTCATGACATGCTACCAGCCACTTTGCCAACTGCAAGCTAGCCAAGCTTCTGAAAAGTACTGTTCAACAGATGATGGCGGAGCCACAGTGTCGTGAGTGCAGCAGTCAAACATCTTCACCCCCGCCGGCCGTGGACTACAACTAGAAGAGGCGCTGCCCTATCATTACTATGTCATTACTAGTGCTATTACTATGAATATTGTTATTACATGCTATTACCATGAATAGTACTAGTACTATAAATATTACTATTACTCTTAGCCCCAAGCGGACAGTGAGAAGGCGCGACAGAAGCAGAAGTGATCTTAACGAAAGCCCGTGTCTCTCCACTCGAACCAACCTAGATACGGCATGAAAGAAGCAAGGGCCAAGTAGCAGTAGTAATACTAGCAAAAAACAGTAATACTAGTAATAATTGTAATAGTAGTAACAGAACAATGATATCATAAAAATAGTGATAATATTAGTAGTAGGAGTAGTAGCAGCAGCACTAGTAGGAATAAGAATAGCAGTAGTAGTAGTAGTAGTAGTAGTAGTAGCAGCAGCGGCAGCAATAGTAGCAGTAGTGGTAGAGAGCCATCCTGGAAAGGCTGGGAAGAAGACTTGGTAGCTTCCTGAAATAGGAAGACCCCAATATAGACCCCAACATACCATAATTAGGGTTTAGTATTTAGAGGGTTTTGGGTTTTGGGTAATCGTTTTGATGGGGACCCCCAAAAAGGTATGCCCTAATTTCGGGAACCCCCCCCGCCTTCATACTTTTTGGCTTTTCGCGCGCCGCCTATGATACTAGCTCAGCAGATAGAAATGGAGTCAAATCATGTCAAATCTATATGTAGTGGCCACGCCACCGAGGTCGCAAGGGGCTTGGACAAACATGCAGAGCTTGTACGGCTGGACTCCGAAGGAATCTTCAGCCTGTACATGAACTGACGCTGGACTATGACATCCGAATCCACAAGTAAAAGCTACAGCATAACCAACAACACTGACATAAAAGAAGCTGCTTCTAAAACAGCAAAGTGCAGGCTATGAGATGTTCGAAAGCGTCATCTGTGATGATCTCAGTGGAAATGACCCTTTGCAGAATTTCTCCTGCACAAGTGTTCCCCAACTGAAGACCCTAAAACGCACGGCTCTGCTCTAGCCGCTCCAGCATCGTCTGGAACCTCCTTAACATACAGAAAAGCAAGGCGCATAAAATCCAGCAGATGCACCTTAATAGTCTAGATGGGTCTGGTGTCGTGGATTTTGGGGAAAAGCCGTGAAAGTCAGACCCTTGCGACGTAAGTCAAACGCCTGGTGGTGGCACACTCCGCAGGCGCAGACGCCGGCTCAAACCGAAAAAAGCTACTAAACACCCTATACAAACCCCAGAACACCCTATATAACCCAATATAAGCCCTATATAACCCTAAAATAAACCCTATATAACCCTATAGAACAATAAAAACCAGACCCGCATCCCCAATCCTGTCAGCTCTAGTTCAAGATCACCAGATGAGACGAGCACACAGACTTAAGACAACCCTAAACCCTAAACCGTGTGCGCCTTCAAACTTCTAAGCTGTCAAAATCTCCGCTTTGGGAGCCTGCTGTAAATAGATCTAGATGTCCACCCGCAGTTCCAAACTGTCGCCCTGTTGGGTATACACGGGTATATGGGGGTATAGGGCTTAAGTTAGAATAGGGGTATATGACTAATAGCCCAGGGAAGGGCTGAATATGGGGGGGTTCCCAAAATTTGGGGGTTCCTTCTTGGTGGTCCCTATAATCAGGATAATAATATTTGGAGGTCTATGTCGGGGTCTCCCTTTTTATAGAAACTATCATAGTTAGAAGCCGAAATGCAACGCCAACAAGCCTCATCATGTAGGCCGCTTTGTTGGACGGTACAGCTCGAGCAATACCACCAAAAATGTTTCTACTTGCAACATCTGTCTCTGGGAGATTGGGACCCTCAAAAAATACAAACATATAAAAACACACTCTCTCCGAAGCCGTCGCGTGAACAAAAGCTTGAATCATGTACGGTAGCCCTATGAATGGAAAGGGAGCGGTTGAAAATCTGCAGTCTGGCATTGTATAATCAGGAGGGCATCACGTCTGCTAGTGGTGAACAAGCGATCTGTTCTGAGACGCCTGAAGAATGATGCCATGCCTTGATAGACTTTCTACAACTATAGTATCATGCAACCCAAATCCTTATCTTGATTCTTCAGTTGAGGAACTGCTCTTGGGGACTTCGAGGCTCAACATCCGCCCCTTTGTCAGGCAGAAGCCAATATCGGCCGTTATTGCAAAGCAGCGGACTTCCCAGCAGATTTCAACAACATCTTGCATGTGAGCTATAGTCTAAACTCCTAGTATTCTCCTTCATACCCCTTTTAATACTCCCCAATATAATCCCCATTACAATCCCTGTTTAAGGAGTTCTGACTATAGCTCATATCATGAGATCTCTTCGTCAAGACTCCTTCGGCCTTGTTCGAGAAAATCTGCTGTCCTAGCTGTCCTAGGTTTCACGCTCATGAAATCTGGCTGAACTCCAGCAACTCGGAAGGCTCTCATCAAGTTGGCATGTCAAGGACGATTCGGCTGGCAAGGAGATAGGTCTGAAATCCGTGATGTCGGGGTACCCTAAGCGCCAAACCCGAATCCCTAAACCCTACGCCCTAAACCCTAAACCCTAAGCGCCAAGGTTTTCTGATTGCTTACAGAACTTTACAAAGCTGCTAAAAGTTCCATGAATCAAACACCGCAGTTGGGGTCGGGTGCATAGTACTGGGACTCAAATAAAGTGCCTGGGATGCTAAACCTATTCAGGTTAAAGGGTGTTGGATTTTAGGATTTAGGGGCTTCGGGTTTTGGGTTTTAGGGTTTAGGGCTTAGGGTTTAGGGTTTCAGGGTTTAGGGCTTAGGGCTTAGGGTTTTGGGGTTTTGGGCTTAGGGTTTAGGACCTGGGTCTCTATGAAAAGCGCGTGCTTAAACAAGCGCACGAGCTGGCTGTAGTCTGGCTGTTGAAGATCCGTTAGCGAGGTTGCTTTCCTTGGTTTACCTTTAAACAGACCTGGGGTTTCCGTTTCATTTGTCATGTGCTTTCCATTTATACCAAGATTATGACGGGGTTATATTAGCTATAGTCAAAACTCCTAGCATCCCCCTTGACAACCCCTAAGTATAATAATCGCCTATATAACCCCTCCACAATCTCCCACTAGCCAGTTTAGACTATAGCTCATATAAGGATACTTCTGATTCCACCGTATATGGGAATAATGGAGTGTGAGATAGAAAAGAAAATGGAAAATCAAATGGAAATCCGAGGTCCCCTTATCGGGTTGAATTGCATGCCCTAAGCCCTAACCCTTAAACCGCGATATGGTCCTGCAGCCAACTTCCAAGATCCACATGGCCGGTCCGGTCAGGGTGAGCCAACAGCCACTCTGACAGCATGATCCGCACTCGCTTTCTGAGGCGAATTGTGCAAATAAGGCCGGATACTGTCAAGATGTGAACAAGCCAGCATGAACTTTCTAGCCATATGAGCTACAGTCTAAACTCCCAGTATCCCCCCTAATAACCCCCATGATCGTCCCCTAGGAGTTTAGACTATAGCTCCTAATGTTTTGAAAGGTCAAGACATACATGCACGACTCAAGCCATGTGCTTGCCCCTGCATCCAAACAAGATCTGGGCTAAACCCTAAACCCATTAGTTCCAAGCCCTGAGTCCACAGGGAATAAGATCCCCAACACAAATCCATGGTAACCTTTACATTGGCTAGAGTCCAAGTATTTGCCCACATAATTCATGGAGATGGGTGCCCTTGTTGGAGACTATATAAGGGACTACCTGCGTCTACACTGCTAACGGCATCTTGATAAGACAAATATGGACAGTAGTTCATATTTCTATAATAATATAAACCCCTACATAATCCCAGTTTCCATTTCATTGTCCGTTTTCTTTTCCATTTGATTCTCCACTATTGGGATCATATCCCTACATAAACCCTTACGTAGCAAGCCTTGCAACTGGTGGCACATTTGCACCTCGTCAGGTCTGCGGGACTACAGACGTTATAGGGCTCCCAGCCCCCAAGTGCTGTCGGAGTACACGTTCGATATGATGCCCAAGTCTCCGTAACCTACTGGGGGCTAGTCAGAAATAAGGAACAAGGGAATATGTTATATAGGGATTATATTTGGATTATCTTCCCTTGTTTCCTATTGACCACCAGTAAGATAAGGAGAGTGCTCCTTTTTTCTTTTCCGCTAATATGCATGGTTCTGAAAACTCTCGTCCTGAGGCATCCGTAGCACCTTACCAGCGCGAATCCCTGCAAACTGAGATGTATTTGGGCGAAACACAGCCTGCCTTACACAGGACAGATGCTTTATATTGGGAGTCGGGAATTCTCAGATTCCTTGTGAGTCATGTGCAAATTTAGGGTTTAGGGTCTTGTGGCAAGCTCTTAAGCGCGAACGAAATGCAGGTGCTGTCCTACAATTACCAAGCAAGGGATGCACTTCCAGATTTCGTAATGAAGATACGGACGTAGCAGCTTCCATTTCGTTGCCACCTGAGTTTCCAGTTGATTCTCCGTTCTTAGGGTAAGACCCCAAGACAATGTAAAGATACAGTTTGGACGAGATGCTCACAAGTACCAACCACCTGCCTACACGCGCTTTCCAAGAGGAGTCAGGACCCCCCTAAACCCTCAACCCTAAACTCTAAATCCTGAACCCTAAACTCTAAACCCTAAAATCTAAATCCTGAACCCTAAACTCTAAACCCTAAAATCTAACCCAAAACCACGCGGTTTCCCAGGGGAGTCAGGAGCCTCATCCGTCTTTGGCAGATCGACCCGCTGCGATGCGGAGCATGCAAATTCATTGTCAGCGAGTCCTACTGATGCCTGGGGGGAATGAAGATGTGAGGGTTTAGCGTTGAAGGTTTAGGGTTGAGATGATTTGTTTTTTCGCGTACCTCTATTTGAGGGTTTAGAGTTTAGGGTCGAGGGTTTAAGGGTATATGGGGATTATACAAGGGTAATGTAGGGGTTGTAAAGGGGTTATATAAGGACAATGGAAAAGGAAACGGATAGCTTGGGTTTCCAAATATTAGAGGTACCTTTTTGGCCCCCCCCCATGATAAGGATTATAAATGGTATAGAATATAGAACTTTGAGGTGGAAATCAAATATTCCCCTCAAGGCACCAGGAAGTAACACTGCAGTTGCCAGCACACGCAGCCAAAGGAGCCTGCCAGGCGAGGTAGACAAGCGCATCCCAACACTTTACATACTGGGTTGCTGGTAAGGAACTTAAATTAAGTTACCATAATGGGTATATATAGTAAATAAAAGGGGATCCCCAATATAGTAACTTAATTAAAGTTCCTTAACAGCAACCCAGCATACCTCTGCCCTGTGTGGAGGTACTCCTCTTGTACCCCAAAATGGACAGAGCCCTCATCTCATTGCGACGCAACTAACAGGACCAGCGTTTCAAAGCCTTGGCCCATCCCGTAACCAAGCAAGCCTCATCGTGCTGCAGGGCTGCCATCTTCCTTCCGGCCTGCGCAAGTGAGGACTGTAGCAAAGGCAAATGGGCAGGTGATCAGCATGAGCTCCGAGCCTTCAAACGTCGGGCTGTCAGAAACATTAGGCACGCCACATGGTTGTAGACCACAACCGTTACTGCAGCCGCATGGGCCGCAGGGGCCGGGACCACAGGGCCCACCTGGGCCGCAGCCCGGGCACCCTGGCCCGCACGGACCAGAGCCAGGCATGCAACCGCCGCAAACTGCACAGCTGCCACAGCCCACACAACTGCCCTCACAGCCGCAGGGTGTGCAAGGGCATGGCCCGCAAGGAGCGCACCCTACACACGCCTGCTCCCCACATCCTGGTGGGCATCCACAACACCCGCCGCATGGCATGCAACCGCAGCCTGGGCCTCCACAGGCACAGCATCCCCCACAGCATCCACACGCCCCCTGACAGCCGACAAAGGCGACGTGGTCGCCACTGTAAGGTCCATTGAAGTTGGGTGTGCCTGCATCAGGAGCGTATGCCCAGACTGTATGCGAATGTGTCAACAATGCACTGCACCTCCGTTGCAGGGCATGGCACCGAAATCTCCAGCTGGAACCTCTGGCGTTGAACGGGCTTGCTCTGCTTGCGGCTCCCTGTTGAAACATGGTCGCAAAGACGTGAAGCCGTCATCCTGACAGGAAAGCCCTCACCCTTCAACTCTGAGTCTAGAATCCACATGTTGCAAACAGTGGGGGGGGCCAGCGGTAGAAGCTGGGCCCGAAACCGCCATTGCTACCAGCATCTCACTGCCAGGGGCGCCCTGGTCACAAGTGGGGATGAAAGCAGGAACAGGAATGCAGGCAACAGCTGATAGTGAACAACAACGATTCACCCATATTCACGCCCTTAGCTCGTGTCTACCGCTGAGAAGTGTTCAGTAGGAGGGACATTGCAGCGCAAGAATGGCTCAGCGCATGGTGTCTGAAAATAGAAGCTAATTGCAAGTGCTGAACTACAGCCGAATAAATGCTATAGTCCCCCTTAAGTAGAAAGAATATGGCTTTCGGAATGTTACAATTAATGAGACCCACATATACCCCATGTTCTATCTACTTCAGGGGGACAGCAGCCTCTGATAGCCACGGCATGAGACCTCAGACCTGCCAGACTGTCGACCCTAATGGAAGTCAAATGAGCCATCGTCTAAACTCCTGGCAGGCCCCTTAAACACCCCTATAGCAAATCCCCTATAAGCCCCCTTTAAGGAGTTTACATCTTAACAAGGCACTATCAACAGCTTGGCGTGCAAGTTTCACTGAGCTTTGAATTCGCGTAACCTAAACCCTAAACCCTAAACCCCTGAACCCCTAAACCCCTAAACCCTGAACCCCTAAAACCCTAAACCCCTGAAACCCCTGAAACCCTAAACCCTAAACTCCTACACCCTAAACCCTAAGCCTCTAAAACCCTCAAGCCCTAAAACCCTAAACCCTAAATTGCACGAGAATGCCCTGCTATCTGGCACACTTGCTTTCTGCCAGTCTGCTATCGGCCTCGTTGCCCTGCCAGAAGAGGATGTCTGGCATTGTAGAGCACGAAAGGTTTAGGGCTTAGGGTTTAGGGCTTAGGGTTTAGGGTGTAGGGTCTAGGGTTTAGGGCTTAGGGTATAGGGTTCAAAGTTCCACTGGTGTGCTTTTGGATGTCAGCTTTGGAAAGTCGAGGTGCTGCACTATACAACGTAAAGCCCTGGGTCTCCTTGGTTTGAACCCTAAACCCTAAACCTTAAATCCCCACTACAGTTTAGGGTTTAGGGTCTAGGGTCCCTAAACCCTAAACCCTCAATCCCCACTACAACGGTCCTGGACATGAGTCCAAGGCGCGGCTTTATGGGCTGTTCTCAAAATTCTGGGCCCCTTTCGGTTGAGTTAGGGATAGTGGAAAAGAAAATGGAAACTACTATGATGGAGTTATATAGGGTTTAGGGTTTAGGGTTCTAAAAATTATGGGCCTCTTTTGGTTATTAAGTTATAGATTCTATTACGGCACCCAGTATTGAGGGGTACCAACCAATCTTGGGAACTACCCATATAGCTGCAAAGTAGGTTTCCCATGCGTCAATTCCCTAACCCCTAAAACCTAGATCGCTACTGAAGAAAGGGCGTCTGATGTAACTTCCTGCCATGCTTAAAGCTGCATAGGCTGGAGCCAGAGAATCATTAACCCTAAACCCTAAACCGCCTGTGAACCCAAAGGCTGGTAGGTTGCCCTACACCAAGCTCCAGGAGTCTGAAAAGTCCGAAGCAAGTCTTGGGCATAGGCATTGGTGTGTGCGCATATACGGTTTAACGATATTCTGATCAAGAATGGAAAATCAAATGGAAAAGAAGATTCGACATGAAATGGACACCGGGATGATATGCAAGAATGGAAGTTCTCGTCCAACCTGCTGGCAAGGACCCACAGAGCTTGAACATCTGAGCCCGCTTGACAACCCGACTTGTTTGAATCCGCCCGGATGTGGAAAATACACCCACTGCTTGAGAAGCCATATAGAATCCAAGTTTCCATTTATTTGTCCATGTTTGTTCAAATCCTATACAATCACTGAAGTTCTAGAGATGCTGCCGTGTCTTTCGCTTCACTTCAGGTTGACATGCGTAGGGAGATTCGAACCTGAACTCCACGAAGATCAAATTCGACCTTGAACCCTAAACCCTAAACCCTAAACCCTAATCCTGCCACTGGTGCTTCCATTGGGGAGCTGCAGCGGCGGGTGCTGCCACCTTCACACGGAAGGCGCGTTGAAAGTTGTGGTTCAGGCGAAGGGCTGGAATGATCATGCTGAGCAAAACATTGGGAAAAATCCCACGTTCTGCCTGGGCTGGGCTGAAATGGAGACTTATCCGCTTTTTGCTTGTCGGTCCTAGACGAAAAAAAACCCTAGCCATTCCCTTCTCCCCAACCCCACTGTGCTTGATGTCTCAATCAGCAAGAAAAGGATGCTAATCGGGGCCGAGAAGGTTACGCTGAATATGGGGGGGCTCCAAAAAGCAGGGGCCCCGTTCAAGGTGCTTAACAAGGGGTGGATAGGGATGCATAAGGGTATAACGGATTCTATATCGTTTAGGTGGATGTTGCAAATGCTCTGCCAGCAAGTATCGTGTAAGATTGTGTTCACAGCCATACATAAGCCCCCTACAACCATCCTTCCCTGTACCTCTTGGACCTAAGCCCTAAACCCTGAACCCCAAGCCCTATGCCTATCCTTCCCTGGACCTCTTGGACCAAAACCCCAAACCCTCAACCCTAAGCCTATCCTTCCTGGACCTCATCGCAATGTCTCGCGCGCCTGCAGGTCTCCCCTCTAGGGCAGAATCCATTCTGCACCCACTCCCAGCAGACATCCCAGGTGTCCTACGCGTCAGTGCATCTTCAGGGTTCAAGGTTTAGGGTTATATAGGGATTATAAAGGGGTAATGTAGGGGTTGGATAGGGATAATGGAAAAGAAAACACAGAGACGACTTAGGGTCTAGAATTTTATACCCACATAAACCAACCACGGGATCATGGACCCTAACTCCTTGAGAATCTCAAGAGCTTCCTGCAGATTCTCGAAATTTCACGCTCCCAGGGGATACATCGAAAGCCACCATAGCCCGGATCAATGAAATCCTAACACACACGCACACACTTGCAAATCGTCTATCAAATCTTTACGGCTGTTAGGAAACTTCGATTAAGTTTGCAAAGTGAGGCAAATCTACTATTTACTGTGTATCAACCTTATGATATGTCATGCCAGCTTTGGCAAATACCTCTATAACCCCCTATATAGTCCCAGTTTCCAACTCGTTCTCCGCGTTCAGTTCCGTTGGATCCTCCACCATGATAGCTTAATTTAGGCTCCTCAAGCCTCTGCTTCTGAGTTTAAAGGATGCTTTTAGAGGGGTGGCCTAGGTCCCCTGGCATCCTCTGCGAGCACATTCCGGAACCTGCCAGGAAAGGCCTGCAGGCCTCTACACCCCAGGGTTGGTTAGGGGTGTAGGCTTTAGGATTTAGGGTTTAGGGTTTAGGCTTTAAGCTTTAGGGTTTAGGCTTTAGGCTTTAGGGTTTAGTGTTTAGGATTTAGGGGGAAACCTCTCCCAGCAGAGCCGTCCAGGGCGTGTTAGGCTCTCAGGTGTCTGGTGCACCTCCCAACCCCTGAGACGCTAGAATTTCGAGAAGAGTCCAGAAGCAAGAAGGTCGGCTGCAGTGATGTTTGTTGCTGTCCACCAAGATGGAGCTACTTAAATCAAGTTGGCATAATGGGTATATATATATATGTATATATATATGTAGTATTTAATATAGCTTCCCCAATATAATGGGATCTGGTGGTCTGGCCACCTGGGAGGCACGAGGTGGGTAAATATGTTGGTCGGCCAGCTGTAGGGTTAAGGGCTTAGTTTAGCTTAGGTCCTGCTCACACCCATTAAGATTCTGTACTAAGGTCTTATTAAGGACTCTATATAATCGCATTGGAGATATTATCCAGCTGTTAATGAGTGTGGGCAATACCCAAAATTCAAGTTGTAATATCGGGGGTTGCTTAAGAGCAACCCAGTAGCAGCAAGCTGCACAGCACGATGCAATTGAAGGAATTCTGCGACATAACCATCTTTGCTTCGGCGCCATATGACAACAAACCTTCAAGCCCAAAGCCTAAACTGCCTAGACCCGAACCCTAAACCGTGCACCATCCCAAACCCGAGAAAAATCTGATGCATCTGTCCTCAGACGCAGGTGCAGGTGCGTCTGGCATCACCATCTCCATTGGCTGCATGGGCTGCATGGAGGACCTTGGATCCACACGAGCGTATTACGAAATGCTATAGTAAGTATAGTAGAGACCCTGAGAGATAACTTGGCTGTATCTTGGGTTGTTCGCTACCCTAAACCATAAATCCTAAACCTGGGATCACTATGAACTAAGCGGTAGGTTTTAGTCTGCACTCCTAGGATTTAGGGTTTAGCGTTTAGGGTTTAGGGTTTAAGGCTTAGGGTTTGGGACCCTAAACCCTAAACCACCTTGCTGAAGTTGGGGATCCTGCAAACGAGTCTGGGCTCTTGGAATGCATCACCCTGTATCTAAGGACTTTTGGAGGGACCCCTAATAGGGACCCTTGTAGCTTATGGGGGTTTAATATGGGGAGTACCTAGGGATATAGGGGTTCTAAAATGACTATATAAGGGTAATGGGATTAAGGGTCCCTATTAGGGGTCCCTCCTAAGGTCCCTAGATGCATAATCTAATGATCTAGTGGACATGGCCTCCTTGTTAGGGACTGTATTAAGGACTATACTACAGCCAATGTCCACTGTGAAGGGTCCGTTGATAAGGCTAACATTGACAGTAGCTCATATAATCCTTATAAAGCCTATACCTGATGTCTACCGACCGGCTGGGAAGCTCTGATACCCAGACCCTGCAAAATCCCAGCAGAATTCCACTGGCGGTCCTAAGTTCACAGCAATCCTCCAGGTCTCAGTATACTGCAGATATTACGGGCAGTTCCCAAAATAAGCTTAGGGTTTAGGGTTTAGTATTTTGGATTTAGGGAGCTCTGCATCATCTTCAAAGAGGGGGCCCCTAGAATCCTTGCATAACCACTTTATACCTATATGCTTGACATATGGATAGCTCTTCTTGGGGGAATTCAAGACCCAAACGTCCCACGAAGAAAAGCATGGCTGCGGGTACCACTGCAGGCACGCGAACACTCTCCTGATGAGCATGGACCCTGAAAAGGCGTCCCTCGTAGACAGCGGGGCTTTGTAGGATACCATACGGGCTTGGCCAGGATTACGATTGCCGCCCTTCTTGCCACTGCTGCTGCCAATACTTCAGCTTGTGGAAGTATATCGCTAGCCGGTAAACGCTGAACTTTCCAACCCACATGGGCAAGATCCCAAACCAACGAGAATCTGGAATCAGCCCCTCAGCCTATTTCGCACCCCGATCCAAGAAACCAAAGCTGCCAAATCCCAAGCCCTGGACAACTGATTAACGTGTCACCCATGAAACCTAATACTGCTCTGCCCTAAACCCTAAACCCTAAACCCCAAAACCCTAAACCCCTAAACACCAAAACCCAAAAGTGCTCCGGACCCTGACCTCACTTCGTACATAATTCCCACACAGCCCTCCGTAGCCCCATTTAGCCTGCCACCGCAACCTCTGGACATGAAAGCTTACGCAGACCTGCGGGAGATCTCAACCATGGGACCCGTCAAAAGCCCACATGACTTAAGTAGATAGGGGTTACATTGGGGTTATATGGGGGTTTCCCAAAATTAGGGGTACCATTTTAGGGGTCCCAATACTAAGGACTATAGTATTTTGGGGTCCATATATTGGGGTCCCCTTATTTTGGGAAACTACCATATTGGGATAATGGAAAAGAAGATGGAAACTACCAATTTAGGGCTTAGGGGGCAGGGTATAGTCCCCCTTAAGTAGATAGAAAATAGTGGTTATATTGGGATAATGGAAAAGAGAATGGAAACTACTATTTATGGTTTAGGGGGGTACTATCAGAACTATTATCATTATTATTACTACTACTATTATTACTATTCCCTAATCCCTAAACCCTAGACCCAAACCCTATACTACCATTATTGCGGAGACTTGAGATGATTTGGCAAAGCCTCTTTTTAGATGACTTCAGGGTCTCTATCTTATTGCCAAGACGAGAAGACTCCTAAACCTTAAGCACTAAGCACTCAGACATGCTGGCCTTGATAATAGGCGTAATAGTTATCTACATATTCATATTTATGGTAATAATGGGAACAATACTCACAATACTCCACTTCAAGCCCTCCAAACCCTAAACCCAAAACCCCCAAACCCCAAACCTTGCAAACCCCAAACCTTAAAGTCGAATCAATCTAGGCACGTTCATGAGCTGTGCGAAGCATGCGCTGTTAATCTCCGGATTCTGGCCTTTGAAGCGATGGTTGTATGACGCTTTGCAGGGTGTATAAAGGTATTTGGGGGTTTCCCATTATTGGGGGTACCTTCCTGGGGGTCTCCATAATAAGGATTATAGTATATTGGGGTCTATATTGGGGTCCCCTTATTTTGGGAAACTACCATAAAGGTATTTAGGGTCTTTATGGGTTTAGGGTTTAGTTTAGGGTCTTTATGGGTTTAGGGTTTAGGGTTTTGGGGTTTAGGTTTAGGGTTTGGGGGTGTGTATGACGCCTTGTAGGGCGTATAAAGGCACGGATAAGCGGTAGGTAGATACCACAAACATAGGGGGACCCTGCTGTAGACCCCGATCTGCTATATTACTGGTTGCAGGATAGGGCTATGCCTCGAGACTGTGATCGGTCTTTGCAATCCCATTCAGGCCATGCAGCATCTTTGGTATCTTGAAACCATCAACCCACAGCACCAGCCCCCAAACCCTAAAATCGCTTGTGCGGTTCCTGGCTTGGCGAATGAAAGCTTGACGTCTACGCGCAATTTCCAGATGAGGGTTGAGGGCTTCCTTGGAGGTTCATGGGTAGGCTGCAACTAGGTTTGCAAGTACCTCAAACAAGGTTCTACGTACTTGTCTCCAGAAACATCCTGCTTCGAACCCAACTCATATGAGAGTTTCCCAAAATTAGGGGTACCTCTTTGGGGCTCCCTATAATACAGATTATACTATTTGGGGGTCTTTATTGAATTTGGGGTCGCCCGTGTTAGGGAAACTACCATATCTATCCATGAACCTGGGAGGCTGCCGGAACAAGCAGCTTTGGGGCTTTGCTAGGATTGGGGGGATTCCATGAGCCCTGCAATGGAGAAGAAACCCCTAAACCCTAAACCCTGAACACTGAACCCTGAACCCTAAACCCTAAAACCTTAAACCCTAAACCGTGTGGGGTTAAGGGTTTAGGGTCTTCGCTCTCTGGACCGGCTCGAAACTACAAAGCTACAGCGCCAGCGCGACAAAAGCATCTCTCAAAGGAAGCACAATGCACATGGGGAATTGTCAAAATTATGGTTCCTTTTTGGGTCCCGATTATAATACGGGGCCTA
This sequence comes from Symbiodinium pilosum, assembly GCA_905231905.1. Taxonomy (NCBI): domain Eukaryota; class Dinophyceae; order Suessiales; family Symbiodiniaceae; genus Symbiodinium; species Symbiodinium pilosum. The sequence goes on from CAJNIZ010043815.1 coordinate 43,458, forward strand.
ATACGGGGCCTGATTTAGGGGACCCAAAAATGGGACCATAATTCTGACAATCCCCCACATGTACCATGACTACCGCGTGGAAAGGTTAACTAACTTGCTGTTCCTGAAATTGAGGCACAAAACCTACTTAGGGTATAGGTTGGGGCCCCCCCGCCCATTAGCAGTCTATAATAGGGGGTCATATGAAGGGCTCTAATAGGGGTCATACTACAGGCTATAATGCGGGTCAGATTAAGGGCTCCATATAAGTATTACCAATATTATCCATCTGCTACTGAGTGGGGCATACAGGGGGAAAACTTTGGGAAGTGCTCCAGGTAGACGGAGTCCACACGACAGGCCCTGCTGAAGGGTTTTGGGTTTAGGGCGTAGGGGTTTAGCGTTAAGGGTTCAGGGTTTAGTTAGCACTATCCATAAGCATTGTACGTTCAGAAATATGATTCAAGGGACCTCTTGCTGCTCTTGGGCCAAGCCCAATCAACTAGGAAGTGTATCATCCCATACCAATTCCCACAACATCCTAAGCCCAAAACCTCCCGAGATAATGCCCAGGTCCTAAACCCACCACACATCAAGCTGAGTGCTTGACCATCCAACATCCTAGCCCTAAACCCATTACAGTAGTTTCCTTTGTATTTTCCTTCTCCCTAAACCCATTCAAGTAGTTCAAATTTTATGTTCCATTATCCCTGTATTACCCCAATGCCTCTAGTCTCAGGTCTTGGCCTGAAAAGGGTGCCATAGCGGCCGCTTTCCCTTGCAAATTCTGCTGGAGGCTGCCCTGCAGACGCTGGGATTTCTTGGGCTCAGGAATTTCTGAGGTTTTAAGTATGAGCCCTAAAAAGTACATATAGGGTATATAGATATAGTAGGTATATAAGGATCCCAGGGTTAAGGGCCCATACTAGGGGCCCATGGTTCTAACCTTGGAGAGTTAGGGCTCTTTCTGGTCTTATGGGATTTTTGCGGTCTGTTGGCGATCATCGCAGTGTTAGTGGGCGCTGTAGTACTGGCGCTGCTGCTCCTCATCCTGCTGCTACTACTACTACTACTACTACTGCTACTACTGGTAATAGTACGAGTACTAATACAACTGTCGGCTGCTAGTACTGGTATACTTGTACGCATGTGATATTCAATTCACGACACATGTCCGACTCCAGTAATCTCAGGAGCGCAGGCACACTCAGCCAGATCTGCTTGGGGTGGAGACAAGCGCATGAAGATATCAGCTATAGTCTAAACTCCTTAAAGGGGGTTATATAGGGATTATATAGGGGACTGCTATAGGGGTTATTAAAGACTCTAGCTCATATGACTGTACAAGGAACTTGTACATTAGCTGTGGGACAACATGCCCTTACTACTTCTTGATGTGCCTACTGATTCCTGAAAGGCGCCGCTCTATGCAGGCTACTAAACACAAGTCGAGCACGGTATCAAGAGATCCTTACCTCAACCACAGAAGGTATGTCTGTAATCTCTAAAATGCTCATATCCTAAAATATTTTCCGAAGGACCTATATCTATATAATATCCTTATATATCTTAAGGTCATCCTTAGGACCTTAGGGCTATGTTACTACAATCCAAAGTCATATCCAAGGAGACTTCAGATCGGTACGTGGAGCCTGGGGATGCTCTGCTTCAATGAGGACTAGTCTAGGGACTTTAGGAGGGACCCCGAATAGGGACCCTTAATCCCATTATCATATAACCCTTATATAGTCATTATATACCCCCTATATCCCTAGGTAGTCCCCATTATTAACCCCCATAAGCTACAAGGCGCAGGCAAGGTGCTAGAATACTTCACGTGTCAATGCAGTCACCTGCATCCCAATAGTCTTCAACCCCTTTCTTAACTTTCACTACAATGACTTTCAAAGGAATCGGAAGCCAAGAGTTTGCTTTGTCCATCTTCTTCGCAAATTGTGGGCTCAAACCATCCAACCCAAAATCCATGTTGGCTCAGTCCAGCAATCTCAGCATGCATGGTTTACACTGGAAGGTGCCCCTTTCCAATTTTACAAACATTGTCAAGGTCACCGCTAAGAGGCTTCATCATCTTCTGCTGGGGACAGGTGTACTCAGGAGCAGTGTGTTTGCTCGAAGGTCTGTAAAGACATGCAACACCCCGACATCCAGCGAGCGTGAGCGCAAAAGATGGCCGCAGGCGCTCAACGATTGTGAAGATGTGAGAGAACTTGGGCATGGTAGTTTCCATTTTCTTTTCCATTATCCCAATATAACCCCCAATGTAGCCCTAATATTACCCCAATGGGTTAACCCCCCCTAAACTCCATTATAGTCAGCTGTTCGGCAGCTTATATAGCCCTATATCTATAGCAGTTTCCTTTTCATTTTCCATTTTCTTTTCCATTTGATTCTCCATTATTGGGGTATATATAACCCTAATATAAACCCAATAGAATGTCCAGGTGGTTGCGTGAGGTGCAACCGCGAGAGCCGAAGTGAAAGCAAAATCAAAAACCAATCCTTGAAGCACCGTGTTTCAGATCTTCCGTACATGCCATACAATTGCACGCGCTCTATGCCTCAAATCCTGAACACGAAGATCAGCAACCTTCCGTGTGCAACTTGCTTGCTGAATGCGAAAAGTGAGCTTCAGAACTTTGTATTACCGTTACTTAGGGTTTACCGCCCTGGGCTTAAAAGTTTGAAAACTTGAGATTAAGTAAATTCGAGAACCCTGAGAAATGGTAAGTTGATATTAGGGGCTTGAGAGTTTATGGTGTAGGGCTTGCAAGACGGCCGGATGAACTGCATGCTTTGGGGATCCCACTCTGTAGAGTCTCTCTCTCTCTCTCTCTCTCTCTCTACAGCCCGAAATCTAAATTGAATATCAAAATCCTGACCGTAAGGCCCAAACCTCAATCGCTTTCCGTAAGCCTTAAACCCTACTTCCTAAAGCAAGAACTTTGCATCCTTTGAACCCCAAACCTTAGCCCCATGAGGCCTCCCAGTTCGCGCCACACGGGCCGACACCCACTCCACAAGGGCCGGTACCGCAGCCAGCGCCGCCTCAGAGTAACCCAATCCACCAATGAAATCTAGGGTTCTGGGAACCGTTTACCTGGGGATATGAAGGTTATATCTGATTTTTCCAGCATTATTTGGAGGTTGGGGTTAAGTTCCCATAATGGAAACCCAGACCCAAAGATTAGAAGTAGGGTTATGGGACGTAGAAAATTGTTATTGGAGATTGCGCGAGCTACTAAGTGAACAGAGCCTTCAAGAAAGGATATTGAACATGGATCCCCTCGGTTTAAGGATGCTTAATTTGTTACTGTTGGATGAGGGCTTAGGGCTTAGGGGATAGTTTTGGTGGAGGTTTGCTTAAGGGATCTAATCTTCGAATGTTCGCGGGGTTCTGGGAAGGTTTAAGATTTGATGGCCCAGGACTTCTGTTTACATTGACCGAACAGATGGCAGTTTCCCTAAAAAAAGGACCCCAATATAAACCACCAAATGCTATAATCCTTCTTCCAGGGGCCCTAAGAAGGTACCCTTAATCTTGGGAAACCCCCAGATCCCGATCGCAGTCCTCGTAATGTAATCCCCTGTAGCAACACCTAAAACCCATTCCCCCACCGCCTACCGAGCACCAACGCTAAGGGTCCAAGTACCTAATAATCATATACTTACCCAAAACCTGCACTGTAATTACTACCAGAGCCGCAAGTACCCAATTATTGGGTACATAGTACATGGACCCTTAGGGCAAGCTATCTAATCCGATTAATCTGAGACAAGCGATTCACCACCTCAACCTCCGACACTTGAATGCCTACCAAAAAATCTCAGTCCTAAACACCCAAACCCTGAACCCTAACACACACCTCAGACCCTGAACTCCTAAATCTTCGTCCTGATGCCCTGAACCATGGCATTCACACAGGGTTGAGGGTTTAAGGTTCATCCCTGAAGTAGGTATTTGGGACCCAAGATCCAAGGTTACCAGCCTCAAGGATAGGTATTAAAGTCCCTCAATCAAGCAACCCTAAACCCTAAACCCTAAAATCCTAAACCCTCAATCCTAAACTCTAAATCCCTAAACCCCTAAATCCTAAGCCCTAAATCCTAAATCCTAAACCCTCAATCCTAAACTCTAAACCCCCAAACCTCTAAATCCTAAGCCCTAAATCCTAAATCCTAAGCCCTCAATCCTAAACTCTAAACCCCTAAACCTTAAATCCTAAGCCCTAAACCCTACAATCCTAAACCCTCAATCCTAAACTCTCAACCCCTAAACCCTTGGATCCAGCCCTGAACTTCTTCGATCGAGTTGCAAGGTGGTGCAGGACTCGGGCTGCCGGCGTTCAGGCCACTAAATCCGCCACGGCACATCGTCATGCCTAAGGCCAGAGTCTAAACTCCTTAAAGGGGGTTATATAGGGGATTATACATCGGGTTTGGGGTTTAGGCGTAATATAGGGAACACTTATAGGGGCTACGAGGAGTTTAGACAATAGCTCAGGCAACAGCTGGAGAAGCCCCAGAGCCAAGCCCCATCCCCTAAATCAGAAACCCCAAAGCCGAAATCCTAAACCCCACAAGCCCGTATAAACTTACCATTACTTAGGGTACCCAAATTTCCTCAATTCTTAAATTTTAAAAGTTCAAAACCCAAATGACCCCCCCCAAAAACCTTAGTAAATGGTAATATACCCCCAGAGCTAGGCCCCATCATCTCCTCCTTTATCTGGCCTTTGGCCAGCTGGGAATGAAGGGATGGAAAAGAAAATGGAAACTACTGTAATGGGCTTTAGGTTCAGGGTTGAGTGAAGGAATGGAAAAGAAAATGGAACTACCATAATTGGTTATAAAAGGGCTACTATAAGGATCCTTTCCTCCATTCCTGGCTAACCAAAGGCCAGTTCTGGGGGCTCAAGAAAAGTCTCAGCATACTGTTGTAGTCATTGTTATAAGGTCTCCCAAGGGGGGCCCGTAAGTTTTGGACACCCATATTGCTAGTTCAAACTTGGCCTCGCAATATCTGGGGCCGAACCTCTTGGGATAGGGGTGACGCATCAAGAAAAAATGATAAGCATCAAGAAAAGATTTGACCAAAAAGACCAAAATAATGAAAACCTTGCGCACAGTATCAAACAATAATTTGATACGCATCAAGAAACATTTGAAGATAACTGTACTATACATTAGCAAGCATAAATTAAATGGGGAATAGTAGTACTCACAGTACAAATGCGGATATTACGCATGCTGGTAGCCATACCGATAAGAACAATAATTGGAAAGAGACTACGGGTCAAATTAGTTTTTAAGGTTGGCACATTTTAATTTTGATGCTTGTTGATGCCTATGCCTTGGGATAGCCCCAGTGGGACGTTATCTAGCATCCTCACAGCTCCACATCAAACAGAAGGGCTGACGACAATTTCACAAGGGTCTGCCCAAAATCCCGAAGCCGCGTCGATTGCCGATGTGAACTGCCAAGACCCAAAGGGTCTTAAGTACCCCTATGAGGGAGGAATTCTTGCCCAAACCATAGAGTAACTCCTACTGCAGAAACTCTACTATGCACTATTCGACTATGTAGATACTTTGGACCCCTGGGTACCCATATAAGGAATACTTGCCCAAAACATAGAGTAATTCCTGCCACAGACATTATTATATGTAGATACTTTGGACCCTTTGGGAGACACTATAATTTTAAGCTTTATTGGGATAATGGAAAAGAAAATGGAAACTACTATGGTATTTTGGATGGAAAAGAAAATGGAAGCTACTATAATGGAAAATACTATCGACTGCCGAGGCACTGGAGGTGTCGAAATCTTCCTGCATAGATCGAGGAGAAGCGGACAAGCTAAGGGGAGAAAAGCTGACCCTTCAACTTCAAAGCGAGTGAAGCTACAACTACATCCTAAAGCCTGAAGCAACGACTATGATGCTGAGTCCCTCTTTCGTTGTCCAATTTGCGCACGGATGTCCTGCTGGAGCTTCACTTACTTACAAAAGCACGAGTAGCTACGTATCTTCTACACTGGATCCCCAACCAACCAAGCCAATGATTCCCCAAGCATCCATCATTCTCTCCACCCATGACTTCTGGGTCTGGGTCCTGAACCCTAAACCTCAAGCCTGCAAGCTCTAAACTCTACCAGCTAAAGCTGATAACTCCGGGCCCATGCTTGGCAGCCGTGGATGTACCACAGCCACTTGTAGCACTACTGCTACAACAAGAGCAGCAGCAGCAACTGCTGTAGCTGCCGCCACTGCCGCCCCTACTATAACTATTGCTACGTCCACCTCTTTTTGCGTGTGTCTTGTTGTCCAAGTCGATCGTGCAAGCTCCCCAGCTCTATTAGTTTCTCAAAGGCTGCTGCCATTCTTGAAGGAATGTGTGTGTGAAGGGCATGCCTAAACCCTGGAAAGTCAGGAAACATCCCCGCAACTCCATCAAGGGTGTCGTACACGTAAAAGGTTTTCGGGAGAGTCATGAAACATCCCCGCAACTCCATCAAGGGTTCCCCCCAAGGTCGTACCCGTAAACGGTTCCACTAATATGGTCCTCCTAAGTATGGCCCCCATGTAGCCCTTACACCTGGACAACCTGACTCAATCCGAAAACGACAAGCAACTCCCTTAGCTGCGTGTCCTTCAAGACGTAATCGTTGTTCGTATTTGCACTGATACACTGCTGTCGTCTTTGTTGACCCTTTCTTCCCGGCTAACCGAAATCCTCAGAGGAAAACCCTCAGCCCAAATGTCTTGCCCTAAGCCCATCCGTCACTATCCTTCCAAGGACACTCGGACTCCTCAAAGGTGCTGGCACCCTAAGCCACAAACACTTAATCCCAAGTAAAGCACCCTCAGCCGTAAATCCTGTCCCCGCCCGCCAACTTTCTTGAGCTCCCGCTAACCAGGGCT
>CAJNIZ010043815.1:59547-76948 GCA_905231905.1 Symbiodinium pilosum
TCCTAAACCCTCAACCCTAAAGCCTAAACCCTGAACCCCTAAACCCTGAACCGTAAACCCCTAAACACTCAACCCTAAACCCTAAACTTAAACCCTAAACCCTCAACCCTAAACCCTCAACCGTAAATCCTAAAACCTCAACCCTCAACCCTAAACCCTAAGCCCTCAACCCTAAAACCTCAAGCCCTAAACCCTGTGATGATCCTCAGAAGCCCGGCCTGCGCCAAGGCCGCACCCACCTCAGCAAGAGCTCTTAGGGTCCCTGAAGGGAACCCATGACTATATAGCGGTTATATACGGGTTATATTGGGACTTAGGGTTTAGGGTTGAGGGTTTAGGGTTAGTGGAAGCTACTACTATATAGGGGTTATACAGGGATTATGTTGGGCTAATGGAAAATAAAATGGAAGCTCCTACTATATAGGGGTTATATAGGGGTTATTTTGAGATAATGGAAAGTAAATGGAAACTACTACTAGTATAGGGTCATGTAGGGGTTATATAGGATCATGGCTTAAAGACGGGGTGGGTCTGGGGATTGGCATGTTTGCGGTTTTCGGTAGCAGTGTACTTCTGGGAATTATATACACCGCTAACGTCATATCCGCATAGAACTTGCTAGCCTCCCGGCTTGAGGACTCGCCGCTAGTTTGCGCAAGAACTTCTTACGGGAACGGTCTACATATGGCCTTTGTTTGCAGGGAACGAAGTAACCGATTCCTATAGCCATCTCCGCGCTGCCATAGTATCCTGCAATAACCCAGGTGGGTATATCGGTATATCATGAGAGACCCATGTCTTGTTGTGGCTATTCTTGCCTCTGGTTAGCTAGGAGTGAAGCAATGGATCCTTATAGTACGTAGTCCCCATATAAACCCACTATAGTAGTTTCCATTTTTCAATTCCTTCTAAACCCTAGACGCTAGACCCTAAGCCCCAAACCCATTATAGTAACCCAAGGCCAGTATTCTGCTTTTGCTAAGTGTCAGAGACTGTAGGATCTCCTCTGGCTATGACTCGGAGGCTTCCTACCCATGTAAGAACCCATACGAACACTGCCAACAGAGGGAGTTTCCCAAACTTAGGGCTACCATTTTGGGGGTCCCCATAATAATGTAGACCTGTGATTGATAAATCCCTGCTGTTTAAGGGCCTTAATATTAGGATTTCTATTATAATCCTTATTAAGGAGACGGGGTTTATTAACCACCGGTCTACATTAAGGTTTATAGTATTTGGTGTTCTAAATAAAGGTCCCCCTATGTAGGTCTATTGCCAAGGCAAGCCTACAGACAGTGAGCATGAAGCGTATGTCGTCTCCACTTTCGCATCCCTAAGGATCTACCTAACATGCCCGAAAGGGATACAGTCCCCATTAAGTAGATAGATATCATAATAAGACCCGCAGTTCCCCCATATTCAATCTACTTAAGGGGGACTATAAGGGTTTAGGGCGACAGAGGTATTTCTCAAAACGAAGTCTATCCACACTTATTCTAGGCACACTTCGGCTTATGATCAAGGAGCCTCCCCCATTGAGTCTCCAGCCTCAACGCTATCCCCGTTACACCTAAACCTTATACCCTAAATTGTAGTTTCCATTTTTCCATTATCCCTATATAACCCTAATATATACCCTATGATCCCTATATAGCCCCCCATTGAGGCCCTGGCCCAGCATCAGACCGCAAGGGCCGGGACAGGGGCAAGGGCATCCGCACCCTCCGGGAACAGGCCCTGCCATCAGGCCTCCATTCAGTGCTCCTGCCGTCCGAGGAGGTCCAGGGATCAGGAACCTTAGGGTTCGGGCTTTAGGGTCTGTTAAGAATGGTAACGCTATGAGCATAACCATTCTCAGTTCTCATGCTCATAGTTGGTAAAGATAGGAAGGTTTCTAGACGCTGAAGTTCAGTTTGCTGGTTCTTAGGGAATATATTTTAGGGATTATAGTCCCTAATTCCCTACTAAGAGCCAGTAAGTTCGGGAAAGATCCTTGTGTTTGTATGCCCTCCGGTTCCTGACAAAGAGGTCCCACGTTTAAAGCCTCCAGATTTGGCGGACCGCTAAGGTCACTAAGGTGTAGGGTCAAATAACGCAAAAAACTTGGAATCCCCTAGCGGGATTCCTACAATACTACTGCCATCGCAGTTTCTATGCATATCCATTTGACGCTTGTTTTTTCTTGTGTGTGTTGGGGAGGGCAAACCATATAAGATTGGACATAGCTGTGCGCCAGAAAAGAGGGCAAACTTACTCTATGTTTGGGTGCTTGGGACCGTCGTATAGAACACTACCGATTCAGGTGTTGGCATTCGTGCGTTCAGATACTCTCGATGAGTGCTTAGGGGGAAGTGGGGGCATGACTATCATCATGTGATTTCTGGATGTTGTCCCCCAAATCTTTTAATAGTGCTGGGGGAATTTCATATTCTTTCTACTTCAGGGGGACTATGGCCCACCAGAATATTGCTTAAACTCACTTCTCAAGTCCCTAATAACAAACGCTTAGTTTTGGGATGGGAGATGTATGCCTCGGAGTTTCCGTGGCGCGGCATATCAAGGCCTATATCACAAAATCAGAGCATGTCATGAGGCCTCAATGATCCAAGCAATTTAGTATGTAGGTCAGGGTTTACTGGGATTCAGAAGCCTAAACCCTAAAGGGTTTAGGGTTTGGGAATCCTGTGGGTGTATTGTGGCCAGCGTCCTAACCTGCTAGCCTGTACTGAAAGAGGCAGATGCCAGTATTGACATATGGTCCCTTCAACATCCAAGGAAATACACCCTTCCTCATAACGCCAGCCCCCCAACAAAAAATCAACTTGAAGAAACAAGCAAAGGCTCTGGCCTCAGGGGGCAGGCAGAAACAGCACAGAATCAAAGGTTTCAGGCTTGTACCTGGGGTTGCCCTGGGTTTTTGGATCCTTTTAGGGGACCCTAGGGGACTACATTGGCTCATATAAGGGCCATATTAAGGTCATACTGGGAAAGCCTTTTGGGGGTACGACCTTAGTACCCTGGAAACCTTGAAACTTAGTAATAATAAAAATAATGACAACAATAATAGTAATGATAATACTCATATTAATGATAGTAGTAACAATAAAGATAAAAGGGTACGACCTTACAACCTTCGGGGTACAACCCTGGAAACCTTGAAACTTAGTAATACTAACAGTAATAATAACAATAAAAATAGCAATAGTAATAGTAATATTAATAATAGTAGTAAAAATAAAGAAGATCCCAAACCTCCCCAAGCCCCGAAGAGAGAGCACAGGCGTCCTGGCTGCTTGGATCCTGCGGGTCGCTGGTTTAGGCTTGAGGCTTTAGCATGTAGACGGCAATGTAGACCCGTGATTAAACCTCTTCCTTCTAACGGTCTAAATATTAGGATCCTTATTAAATCCCCACAAAGTTTTTTTTCCGTTGCCTACATTAGGGGGGTTCGGAGGGTCAGGGGGACTTAGTAAGCAGGTTATAATGGCACCTATAAGCCATATAGTAACCCCAGTTATCACCATTATTAACCTACTTGCATAGCCCCCCTGGCCCGCCAAGTAGGGAGGTTTGCCTTTCATTGGGTCCAGGCTTTGGGGTCCCTTGTGAACTATGGCAAGGACGAGGGTCGGAAGGTGAGTTTCCCAAAACAAGCTGTACCAAACTACAAGAATTTCGAGAAACTCCTCAAATCGGAGCCCTGGGTTCGAGGAGACGCTCTGTTTGGGTCAGGGGCGTGTTCTGGGCTTTTGCACGGGGGGTTGAGGGTCTACGATTTCTATTCGCATTGCTTGCTTGTATGGGGAAAAGAAAAGCCCAAGACAGATTTTCCCCAAACCCGAGACCTTAAGCACCTGAAATTCTACCTCTCCTCGCCGCCAGGTGCGGCGAACGATAGCTATGACATCTAATTGCAGTCTTAACAGACTACATCAACATACCTGGTTATAACTTGAGTCTGCTCAGCCTGTACAAGCTGTTAGAGCTGCGCTCAGAAACAATTGAGAATTCTACGGCTTTCTAAGGCTTCTGTAAAGGCTTCATGCGGGAATTTGGGAACACAACCTCCTGAAGTTTTTTCTGTTCTTTTTCTAGCGAGCACTGCGAGCTCCCACCAGAACCGGGCAGAGTGAACTTCAGAGGCCAAGAACTACGTACATACACGACCCCCCTCCTGAAGCTATTTAGGCATGATAAAGAAGCTGCTCTGGGAAAGTCCCATAGAATCAGTCCTAATTTGTCAATCTGTTCGGGGCAGAGCCCGTCACTACAGCAATCTCGACCTTTGGCAATAAGAACGGGCGCCAGAGGTCTTGCCTAGGTACCCAAAAACTTACGCAAAACAAATATTTTTGTATTCTTCACTGGTGCCTCCCCTAAACACAAAAACCCCAAACCAACTGCATCATTTCCCAAGAACTGCACTACTACTGTGCCCCTCCCGCAGCTAATAGGGAACCCCATATAGCCCTTGGAGAAGGCTGGCAATCTTTGCGGATTTGTTGTGAGGGGTTGCATGGTAGTTGGGGGAAGGCAAGCTCTCTACAGATGAAGGGAGGATGGTTTTACCTATGATCAGTAGATGTTGCGGGTCTCCATTACTGGTTAATTGCGCCCTCTACTTCCCAAGCGCTCGGCGCTACTCCAAGCTCAGTCCTATCTTCAGCCATGAAGCCCCTAAACCCTAAACCTCAAATCCTCAACCAGGTCTGAGGCTTGAGAATTTGCGGATAGCTTCTAGATTCTGAGCCCTAACCCATGTGGTCCCACCCTGGATGACAAAGACAATCCATCCCCTAAAATAGCGACAACCCAACAAGTTCAAGGCCACAAGCTATGAACTATTCATCCTAGCTCCCTTCTTCTCTATCTACAACCCTGGGCCCTAAACCCTGAACCCAAAACCCTTGAACGCGAAACCGTAAACAGGGAACCTCAAACCTTGAACCCTATAAACAACACTAAACCCCAAATCCTGAATCCTTAACCCTAAACCCTAAGCCTTAAACCCTAACCAGCCAGAAGAGGTTGCATGCCAGGCCTCCTTTTCCTTTGTCTCTCTTTCCTTTGCCTCCTCCTTTGCTACCTGCAGAGATGTGCCCTAAGGGCTTACAGAAGGTTTGGGGTTCATGAAGATAGGATTTAGGGTTTAAGGTTTGGTTTTCATGGGTATGTATAATTGGCTAAAATGTAAAACACAGAAACAAGACCATCTTGGGATCAATTTTCATTATAACCTGCGGAGTGAGATTGCTATTTGTTGCCCACGTCTAGGTAAGGCATAAGTACGGCAAGTATCGCGTAAGCATAACTCTAGTTCTCCTACTTGTAGCTTCCCAATTGTAAGTACGCATGACCGGACAGGTGTAGGTGGACGATAAAATGCTTTACAAGAGTTTCAGATCAGTGAAGAAACTTCCGAACAGTATCGTCGAAAAGCGGTCCAGAGCCTAAGGTTTGATTATTCTCCGTTCCAGGAGTTTTTTTCCGTAATTCGCGCCTAGCGCAAAGCATGGCTTTTACTACATGCCCAAAACCTAAACCCCCAAACCGCGTGACTCAATGCAGGTTTCTGAATAGCTACAAGGTTTTTTTTGCGCACAGTGTGATCCTCCTGCCAAGATTTGAAAGGTTGTATGTGGGATTTTTTCCTTGAGCGGGGACCTTTCCAGAATCGAGTGGTGTATAGAGATGATGGGTGGATTTTGCATGTCCATGCTTGAGATTATACAAGGATGGTTTTGAAAAGGAACATGCTTGAATGTTTCAACAGTCTGGTATCTATCTATTGGTAGTGGGGAACAAATCGCGACTTCAAGACATAGACACCTGCGTGCCTGCAACATCTGGAACCCTCAACTCGTAACGTACTCATAGCTGCTGCTGACAGCGCCTCTTTACTTGCTGGTTGCTAGTAGGGAATGGAAAATTAAATTGAAAGGCAGATATGCAACATCAAATGGAAACTCGGGTTTAGATTGATGTATGAGGCGACGTCAATATTACTTATTTGCCGCAAGGTGTTTCATTCAGGGTGCCCCGCATCGTTTCATGTTTGGGCAGCGCGGTATCGTTGTGGGTGTATCGCTTCCAGGCTGCCCCGCATCGAGTTTGCAGCGGTTTTTACATCTTTCCACTCATTGAACAACCACCGTTGCTACACAACAATGGTAGTATGACCCCGACTCATATGGATTTAGGGTTAAGGGCTAAGTTGGCTGTTAATAGGAGAGAATACAGGAAAGGACAAGCATACAAACTGCTATATCATGGGGTTATATGAAAACTACCATAGGGATCCGTGCCATTCCCTTTTAGCAGCCCAGTAAGCTTAGTAGGGATCTATCCCAACATCGATGGAGCAAAACCTCCATTCCTTTTCTGAAAGGAGACCTATGGCACACAAACACACACACACAAACACTCTCTCTGTCTCTCTCTCCTTTTCCTTCTCTCGCATCAAATCCCCTTCGGCCTTTTTCGCCATCTGGATCCCCCTTTCCACCTGCACTGTTGCCAGAGCAAACGGGGTAAGTGGGGCCTGAGCAATAAATAACTACTATGACATACGAAGTGGGAGGTTATAAATAGCCTAACAGTGAGTGCTTCACATGCACACACACATACACACCTAGTATCCCGCTTCATATCCCTTATAATGCTCCCCTATGTAATCCCCTATATAACTTCTCTTTGAGGAGTTTAGTCTATAACTCATATGGCTCTCCTCTATTTAGGGGTGGGTGCACACATTTGAGCTGCAACGCTTCTAGCAGATTAATTAGGCATATAATCCCGCGCAGAGAGAATATGGCTTTGGGTATATCATAAAAAGATCCCCACATACCCCATATTCTATCTACTTAAGGGGGACTATAGGGCCTAGGGTTTAACCAAGATGTTGTATATTCGCTACTCCAAAACACGATAGTCCTCATCGCGGAAATTGCAAAAGAGACCTGACATTACAAACGTTCCGAACATGTTCGGCCAAGGCTGTTGACAGGGAGACACCTTGGCTGTCATGAGGACCAACTTGTTGAGTGGAGTTAGCCACGTGAGAAGTTCATGTCGGGGTATATACGGCTCTTCCCTAAACCCTAAGCCCTAAACCCTAATAGAACCCCTAAGCCACCAAGCAAATTTCCCCTCAGACCCTGAAACCTAAATCCTATAAACCCTAATGTCGAACCCTCCTCTCCTGCAGTTGCAGTTGGCTTTAATGCCGGCCGCATCTAGGAGTTCAATGAGTAAAGGCTCAGAATCCACATCAACCACAATTGGTACTGCAGAGTTTACGGTTTAGGGTTCGATGGACAATGCCCTACATAACCCAATGTACTTAAAACAGAGGAAGCATGATGGTGTAGTATATGACCGAAGAGGTTTATTCCTAACTCCGGTATGCTTGCTCGTGCGCTCCCTCCTACAAAAAGTGGCCGATGCCTTCAACCTTTCACCCTGAATCCTAAGCCTTGACCCCTACCTCCTAAAAACATCTTCCCTAGATCCTGAGCCCTAAACCCAGCCCTAAGCTGGAACTTTGCCCCAGGGCCTGGGGCAGGACCAGATCCTCCAGTAACCTTGGCTTCTGGCAGGTTTCAAAAGCTGTTTAGGTTTAGGCTGTGAGGGTGTAAGGTTTAGGGTTAAGGAACTCAAGCTGAATTACCATCCTGGGAAAATCTTATCGCTTGCTGTTTTGTGTGTACATATGATGTAAGTTGCGCCTTCTTACACAACACAGACAGGTGATGGCAGCTCACCCGCCTCAACAACGCCATGCCTCTCGAATGTTCTAATCAACTGAACCCCAGACCCAACATAGCCCAGGGACGCGAATCGCTTTAGGCTTCCCGGTACGTTCGTTGAGGCCTTCGTCAAAGTTGACCTGCGCTAGCTGAAGGCCCAACCAAGCTTCAGGAGGGAATGGACTACCCGGATTTTGGGTGGTGACACGAGGGTTTTGATGCACCAGGGCAGAGAAACATGTTGGAGTTTTGGCTGGTCCAGTTTTTGCAGAAGGGCTAGGGCGCAAAGCCTAACTTGAAAACGGCTTATGGCCATATGAGCTATAGTCTAAACTCCTAGTATCCCCCTTAATAACCCTTATTGTAGTCCCCAAGATAATCCCCTTTAAGGAGTTTAGACTATGGCTCGTATTGGTGCTTCAGGGTGCTGAGGGAAGGATAGATGCCGTTGTAGGCACATTCATGGGCAGTATCTGGGGATCGTTCTGGGGATGCTCACCTCCACTCCAATCTACGTACCAAGATGGTTGAAGGTCTCGGCATAAGATTTGGGGGGCAGGGTGTTACAGCAGCGATGTGGGCTGAGTTATTTGTACATCCCGAAACAAACAGCCTGGTGTAAGGACCGCAATGTTACCCTACGTTCACCGTTTCATGTTTTGGTCGGTGCTTTGGAAGAACTCGTATGAACATTTAAGGCTTGGTAAAACTTAGAGTCTAGATCTTTCATCCTGAGACCTGTAGCCCTACACTAACAACCCTAGATCTGAAGCCTGCTATGCCGCTAATGTCGCAGCCTCCTTCACCCAAAAGGAACCTCCAAGCAGCCCCTACCAGATCAAGGCGTTACACTCACTTACCCAGACGAGGATCCAAAAAATTGGAGCCCCCCAAAGTAACGGGGGTTACATAATTAGCAAACATTACTACGTAAGGGAGACTGGGGGATTGTTGGGAGGTTCCATTTGTTGCATCCTTTAAGGGGTCTGGGTAGGGGCTTCAACAAAAACATCAGTCCGTTTTTCTTGCAGTTACATGGTTTAGACAGGGTATATTGCAGGAGTTGCGTTTTTTCACGAGGGGGGTCTGTTGTTGGCGGTTGCAAACTTGTCTGTTGTACTATATGGTGGGTTCTAGAAGGAGTCTGGGCCTCAAGTAGTTCTTACTTTTTGAATCAGTAACTACTCCCAAAACCCTAAGCCCTAATGGAAGTTGGGCCCCGACTCACCAAGCATTAGAATCTTACGCCCCAAGCCCTGAATGAAATTGGTAGCCCCCGAGCAAGGGTTTGGGGTCTAGAATCCCAAGCCCTCTTCCCGTGAGCCGATACATGACCCAAACCCAAGGCCTCTAAAGCCTAAGTCCCTGAACCCTAAACCCCCACAAGCCCAGAATCCTTGTGGTAGTTTCGATAAATAGGGAGACGCCAATATACACCCCTAGACATCATATTGCTTATTATGGGAACCCTGAGAAAGCCTGATTTTGGGAAACACCCATATTCAGTCCCTGCCTTGTCTCCAGCCTGCAGAGTTCCACCAATCACATCTGTGCGAAGCACAAATAGGTCCTCATACTTCAGGATTTACCCTGCCCCCGCCTGGAACCGCCGCTTTCAGACGTAGTAAACTTAGATAGGAGCTTCATCTCCATAATCATTTACTCCCAAGAGAAACTGGAGGAGGTGACTCCAGAATGACCGCTAATTTTGCTGAACATGTCTCCCATAATGGTACTTATTTCTCACGCTCCCACTTCTGTTAAGCACCAGAACGACGCGCAGGAAACTTACGTGGGGCCTAAGGCTTTAGGGTTCTCCCCTCAACCCTAAACCTAGCTTGCGTACCATCAGTGGATCAGGGCGGGCTCTCATGGACCTGTTGAAGTTAGTTTAGCTTATTTGCTCGTAGGAGCTTTTATGGTTTTTGTTCTCAAGGATTGTTATGGGGTTTCACATGTTGTTATCGGCTTTTAGTGAGGCCCTGCAAGGCTTTACAGGGCTTTTGATAGGTTACGGCGTTCTTCTAGACCCTAAACCCTAAACCCCTAACCCTAAACCCTAAACCCTAAACCCCTAAACCCTAAACCCTAAACTGTGCTTGAAATAGGTCCGAAAGATGCTTTAAAGGATCTAATGGGTCCTTATTAAGCTTTCCAGGGTTTCACAAGATTTTTGTAGGGCATTATTATAGGGTGTTGTAAGGCTTTGTTGGGATCTAAATGGCAAAAGATCGACAGGAAAAACTTCATTTGGGGTTTCTTGAAAGAGGGGTACTCATGGGGACCTCTGGGTGTATGGCGATGAGAATGAAGAAGGAAATTAGGTGGTATGGTAGGTCTCTCTTCAGGACTACATAGAGGTTGTTTCGAGAAACTACATTTAAGCCAAAAAAAGGCTACTCATCTGAAAACAGTTGGCAGCGCTGAGCCTGCGCATCTGTGCAACGTGCTGTATAGGCAGGATTTCAGACGTTTCACTATACAGGTGTGGCCTTGCTCCAGTTTTGCGCCAAGCCCAGGGGAACATCACACAGCAATATTGATGATACGTTATGATACGTCACACCTTTTTCACGATGCAAACAACCTGCATGCAGGCTTTAGCTGATCTGTGTGCGCTATATGTAGGGAAGCTGAAAACCGCAAAGTCTCAGCCCAAGACCCCCAAACCAACTATAAACCTTGAAACTTTTCTGACACACAACCTCTCCAACCCCAAACCAATGTCAACCCCCTCACTCCAAAAACCAAACACCATCTACCCAGCCGCTAACCCCCAAACCCAGTCCGTGCTGGTGCCAGTAGGAACAATGAAGCCGAAGCCCTGGCATTGTAAAGCTTGAACTTCAGGGTTCAGGGCTTAGGGCTACATTCATTATTAGGGAGGTGTATAGGGAGCTCCATTCCCGGCTAACAAACAGCCAGGTTAATGTTAGGTTTCGCGTTTCAGCGTTGGCAGGGCTTTGGACGTCCAGGCCTTCTTAGAACAGGGGTATCCTGAGGAGCCCCGGTATTCCAAGGGAATTCGAGGACGAGGACCCTTGTAGAAAACCCTTTTCAGTTCGACTCAGTGGGCCTTTGAAAGACAGCTCCATAAAACATGGTTGAGGGATTTAGGGTTTACACATTTACATATTTACATTTCATCTTTATCTTACGGACTTCAACTATCGATACGATTCCAAACAAAGCCACCAATGACTGGAAACGTGAACCGGCTCTTTCCTTGTATTGACATCCTGGAATAAGCTTCAGGTAGCAAACGTGGGATTCAGGGCGAATGTGCATCCAGGGTTCTGCTTGTGCTTAAAGGAAGGCCGAAACATCAACTACCTATTGGACTATGCGTTGCTAATCCATCACTATCCTCACATTTCTGGGGGGCAGTAGCGAAGAAGGGAATATACTTCCTATATAACTCCTAAATAAATCTAAATAAAAAATTCCCTTATTCCCTATTAATCCCCAGTAAGTTACGGAGGCCAGCCTTGCCAGGCCTGAGAAAGGCCTCCCCTAGGTTTTGGATTGCTTACTGGGAATCTCTTATATGAGCTATAATCTAAACTCCGTAAAAAGGGGGCTATATAGGGGTTATTATATAGAGGAGTATCTTAGGGGATATTAAGGGGGATACTAGGAGCTAGACTATAATATAGTTCATATAGAGACTCTTAAGAACCAGTAAGATCGCTCACATTTCGGGGGTGTGCAAGCTTGGAGGTTTCCGGCCGAGAGCCATCTTCAAGAGTCAGCCCCTCAGGCACTAGCAATCCTCATGATTTGGTAGTTTCCCAAAATAGGGGGACCCCAATATGGAGCCCAATATACTATAGTCCTTATGATTGGGACCCCCAAATTGGTACCCCGAATTATGGGAAACCACCTTTTTTCTTGGTTTGCAACGGCTTCAAGTCGTGTGATGTACCTGAACTTACAGTTTGAGGTTTAGGATTTTCAGGCTCAGAGCTCAAAGGTCCAGGACTGAGGGTTCCCATGGTTTTGCTGCTTGCGCACCACTCAATGGCGGGCAAAAACTTGCACCCTTTGGACTCGTCAAGCTGCCTACAACTCAAGATCACCTTGTCTGATGGCATGGGCTTGGGTGACATAGAGCATTAAGTGAACTGTCTTTGCTCTCTTGGGATTGCTTTGTAGAGCTTTCTGGAACGAAGTTATGTGAAAGGAATACTATGACGATAGTGAGATGACTCAGCTCAGAAATTAATAGTTTGGGGTTGTCCCTGCCCTTGCATCCCGCGCCCCTCCCAGCCTTTGCAGTGTCATACTTCTTCACGACACCGGTCAAGGCCATTGTCAAAATCACAAGATCGCAAAGACTACCTCAAGATGCAGGCCCTGGTGGGGTATGAACGGGGGATCCTGACATCTGGAAAATCCGAATTATTTACGTCCCTTTTGATTGATTACAAGGTTTTTGTTAAGCTTCCATACACCAGAGGTTTGGGGGGGTGGGACAGGCCGCAAAGCATCCTTCCAATCCCAAGCAGGGCAGTTTACTGTTCTGGGAAGCCTCCTCAGAGGGACCCTAAGCCCTGAACCCTAAACTCTAAGCCCCCTCAAAGGGACCCTAAGCCCTACTAAACCCTAAACCCTGAACCCTAAACCCTAAGCCCCCCTAACGGGGACCCTAAGCTCTCTCTCTCTAAGGTTCCTTTCATCCCCTACTTGCCGCGGATAGAGCTAGGCCAGAAAAGCCTGAAAGCCTAGACACAGATCCTGAGCCTGGCAAGTCCCAAGTACTGTACGTTCCGTTCCTCCATAGTTTCAATAGGTTTGTCGTACAATCTACAAGAATTGTATAAGTGTTTTACAGAGAATATATTAGCAACTATATTACAACTCAGACACTCTTGCGGCTCCCGCGCTCTACAACAGTCATGTATGAAAAGGGCTCTTATCAAGCGCATATAAGCGCCACAAGTGTGATCATTACTGGGGACTGTTCTAGGCTGGACGCATTTTTCCTTACCCTCCTGGTCTTATATCGAGGTAGATTTCATCTATCAACAGCCGATCCGGAATGTAGGGTCTCCCAATACCTCGCAATTCTACTTGCTACACCCTGGTAGTAACCCTAAGTCTTGCTGAGCGCTGCGGGGAACAAATCCCAATATTACTTCCTGACAGTCATAAGACTCCTCATATAACCACATCAAGGAATTCTCTCCTATTCTCGTCTCATTGCCTGATCTCCCCACCTTGCCACCTGGCGTCTTGCTGCTGGAGTCGACGCCAGAGTTCGGCCGGGGAATGGGCCATTTATCCACGACGTGAGACTTTCTCAGAATAATCTCCTTTAAAGAACTCTTAGTAGAGATCCATATGATCCCGTTCTAGTCCCCATAGATCCCTCAGGTCCCTTAGGGGTCCCTATTTTGAGAAAGATCCTTTTGCCAGCTGTCCAAGGAAAGGCTTGCATCACGCTTGAGAGGACCCCATTACACACACAACAGGCCAAAGGAATTCCCACACCAGACCCTTAACCCTGCAGTAAGCTCTCACAAAAACAGACCTACTCACTCACCAGTATGCCTCCCTGCTTACACTTACCAGACACACACTAAAGACCCCAAAGCCCAATTCCCTTCCCTAAACCCTAAACCCTAAACCCTGACTCCAAACCAATTTCCGGGAGGCCACTGTCGCCGTGACTTCTGGACCCTGTCTCAGGCCGGCGCGGGAAATATGTGTCCAATAAAGTTTGAATGGCCTGAGCTTCGGGTTTGCCGTTAAGGAACCAAGTGAGGTATATGAGCAGCTACCTAGAGTATTAAGAAACAGCTAAAGCAAAAATCGCTTTGGGGGGGACTATCGCTTTACAGGGTTTTTGCACACTGCTGTCATCCATTTCGGGGGTATCGCTGTTGGGGGGACCCTATCGCTGTACTAGGGTCCTGCTCATGTCCCTGTATTTTACTCTTGGCTCCTACACGATAATGAAAGCGGTCGTTCAGATGGTAAATAACAGGGTTTCCCTCTTATAGTCCCTTCCTGTACCTTCTTCAACAGAAACCCTGTGCTTTATTTTTCTGAAGGACGGCAGGTCCTCAGGGCCTGACTTATGCAGGGTCAAAATAATTGGAGTCAGGGGGTTTAGGGTCAAAGGTCTAGAGTTAAGAGGAATACCTAGATACTTGGGTTTAGTGTAATAGTAATTATTATGCTACAGGTTTTGGGTAAGTACATAATTATTTGGTGCTTGGGATTGTAAATAAAAAGCAAGTACGAGGTTCTCATACTTCTGCTTCTTCACAGTACTACAGCAAAGTATTCGGTTCTGACCCTGAACCCAAAACACCTTATGGGCTTGTCCTTAAGCTTTCAACTTCGAAAGTTGTAATATCATTTCAGAAGCATTCTAGGGTAGGTCTGTTGGCCGTATAAGAGCTATCCTCTGCCTTACGAGGCTTATACAGGGATAAAGGGTACTACAAACCAACTATTTTGAAAGTTACTCCTGCATTATCCAATTCACCGTTGTATTCAGGGGACAAGGAGAGGGCCTGGGATTCTCCTGCAAGTGTGCGAAACCTCAGATGCACTGGTCGAGACTCTTCCAGTCTAAAACCCTAAACCCGACATACGAAACCCTAAGGCCTAACATCCACACTCTAAAGCTAACATCCTACACCCTAAGAAGGAACTAGGGCTCGGGTCAAGGGCGTGGAGTCACAGCGGCTGCTGCGTTTTTGCGGAATATGTTTTGTTTTGGTGACGCTAAGCTGCCGGGGACAGGAACGGAGGAATGTGTCGCCACCACACTGCCTGCTTCTTCACCAACTAAAATGTCTTATGGGGAACTGTCAAAATTATGGTCCCTTTTTGGGTCCCCTAAATTAGGCCCCGTATTAGGCCCCGTATTATAATAGGGACCCAAAAGGGGACCATAATTTTGACAGTTCCCCTTATGATACCCACTTACCCCGGTACTGCTCGCGCGCTCATGGGTGGAGCTCCAGCCTTTAAAGGAACATTCTGCAAACCATATTCGGCTCCTAGTATGCTTTCAGCCTTAAGGCTCTACAGGACTCATATTTAAAAAGAAATTGGGCCCAAAGTCCACATAATATGAGGTCTTCAAGTAATTTAGCGCCTCCGGGAAACTGTTTTCCCTAATTAAATGTATTGGGCTCCCTGGGACTCAGGCCCAAGCCAACACCCGAAAACCCTAAACCCTAAACCTTAGACCTCTTCCTGCAGGACTACCATGCCCCAAAATGAGAAGGAACCTTGATGTGAGCCATAGCCTAAACTCCTGGTATCCCCCTTAATACGTCCTACAATGCTCCCCATATAAGAACCCTGTGTAACCTCCTTTAAGGCGTTTAGAGTAGGGCTCATGTGAGTATGAGGTCAGGCAATATGGTCATGCGCAGCACTCCCTTATCCTCCGTTGTACGTCCCAAGGCTTCCCTCAAACAGGTACATTCCGTCTTCAACTACCCTGCCCTTGTGGGTAGACCGAGGCCCGCGCCGATCTCGAAAAAGGAGGCAGACTTGCGTGTCAAAGTTCTCCCGAAGTATTAGGTAACTGCGCTGATGGATACTGCACTCAGCTGAACAGTCGCAAGCTGTGAAAGTTGGTAGAAAAGTGACGCGCGCACTAAAAAAGCAAGGAGGAGGGCTAGCCGGAGCAATACTTTGAGCCGATCGGATCATCACCAAGTAAGTGAAAAACGGCCGGGGTGTAGGGCTGAGGGTACGGGCCTTAGGGTTTCGGGAGGGTTTAAGGGTTTTAGGTACAGGGTCTAGTCATGGTCTAGGGTTCAACCTAAGCTTATATTGGCTTGTAAGGTAGCTCCTGAGAGCCAACTGAGCAGGTAGACTAAAGAACACTGGCACTCTCTACGTTAGTAAGTGTCTTCTGAAGTTGAACCACAGGCCTTTGGTGTGGCCCTTGTTCCTGAAGACAGTGTATGCCTAGTGCATCACCTGTTATCTATTTATGTAACTATGCCCTTAAAGGGTACTAGAACCCGGGCCAAGGGCCATATTTGGGAGCACATACTCAAACCCTGTACCCTTAACAGGTTCAGAGTCTGGGCAATCAACTGTAAGGGACAACAGGCAGAAGCCTGATTGCAGGCCCCCTGGCCCAACCCTTAACAGTAGATATAGGGGTTATATGGGGGTAATATAGGGATAATGGCCAATAGAATGGAAACCCTAAACCCTATACCCTAAACCCTAAACAGTAGTTTCCATTTTTCTTTTGCTAGTATACTGTGAATATTGGGGACTGTCATTTGTAGAGGATGGGATTGCCTTGAAAGTTTCGGTGCTCTATCCGCCAAAGACGTGCCAGAAGAAGCACGACTCCTTTACCGTGAGGCCACAAAAAGTCTATTGGACTGAAATGCGGCACTTCAAGATAGGGCAATGTTTAGGGGTCTTGAAGCCCTTAATTAACCCCTAAACCCCATAAACCCTAAAAACCTTAAACCCTAAACCAGTATAATACCAGGAACCTGGTACCACACCTCGTGACAATCCCCCCCATGTGCTTTGGAGGTTCTCATGCTTCCATCACCCCAATGGCCGCTTTATCCCCGCACGTCGCACGGAATGATCCTACTGCTATTTTGGCTTCAGGGCTTAGGGGTTAGGGTTTATGGAACTTACATATTACACTTCACTTCGTGAAGTGTGGTAAGTGTAGTGTAGTGTCGTGTAGTAAGTGTTTGAGGTTCAGGGTTTAGAAGACGGAAACAACATGGAGACTGGTATCATTTAGTTTTGATGAGGTTTATGAGGATTCCTACTATTTATGCTGAAAATCATGCATGGCCTTGGTCTACTCTAATATCATAGTTCCTGAAGGATAACGTACTTAAAGCTCTGCAAGATCTTTTGAATCCACGGTAGGGTGGGTTCAGGATTTAGCAAGAATGCTGCTGCGCCTCTAGGGACCATTGAAGCACAAAGGAATATTTCAGGTGGACCCCCTACCCAGTAATAGTGACTATAAGGGATAATAGGGATTATATTAGGGTCCTCTTATAGTCTTAGTATACCACTATTACAGGGTGGGGGGTCCTCCTAAGGAATATTTCAATGGTTTGGGGTGTTGGGCTCTGACATCCTGAGCTCTCAACCCTGGGGTATCCATAGTCTTACGCCTCGGACCGACCCTCCGACCTTTATATTTTTTTTTTCGGAGTTCCTGGCATTGTGAAAATTATAACTACAAGGACTATAGAATATTGTGGCATATGATAGGAAGAACTAAAGAATATTGTGGCATATACCTGGAACAACTCTAGAATATTGTGGAATATGATAATAGGAAGGACTAGAGAGTAGTGGTATATAATAAGACGAAGATTGTGTGACTAGGGAACACGCCACAGTTCCTAATCCATCAGAGCTGAGCCCCAAACCTGTAATCCACCCAGACCTATAGTGAAAAACCATGCTGTTGATACTTCCTTAGGGTTATGCCATATAAAGGTTGGAATCCTAAGGGGACTACAGAAACCCTGACATTTCTTTGCAGCTCATTTCAAACGATTGTACACGGCGCGCCGCCCTGTGGCGACTACGGAAGGCTGCAGGAGCGGCATGGGGTAGTTTTCAAAGGTAATGTAGACCCCTGATTAGTAAACCTCCTCCCTTTAAGGACCCTAATATTA
>CAJNIZ010043815.1:87225-142335 GCA_905231905.1 Symbiodinium pilosum
AGTTTAGACTATAGCTCATGTCGTAAAGCCAGCCAAGGGCAAAAAGTCTGGGATTATGGAAGCTTCATCTCCCTGGTGTTTAGTAGACATTAGGGGACTGGGCTATGGGAACCTCTATACGTAGGGCTATATAGGTATATATAGGGTTTTATAGGGTTATAGGATGCAAAGGGGTTATATAGGGTTTAGTTTGGAAAAGGGCTACTATAGGGATCCCAAGCCAAAAGCTTCGTGAAAGAAGGAAGTCTGAGGGCTCGGCCACTTCCTCATGATGCCAGTGTTGTCCTCAGCGCACCGCCCAAATCCTGCCCCTACTCCCTCAACCCCCAAACCCGAAACCCTCGACCCCAAATTCCCCAAACCCCGTGCCCGAAGCCCCAAACCCTAGATTCCCGAAAACAGGGAATCCTGCCAAGATGAATGCGCGAGGGATATTGTAGTCAGGTCTCCACTTCGTAGGCATCCGCAACCACAACCTGCAGCTGGTACAAATGTCTCACCTAAGGTTGAAAGTATGGGCCCCTAATATGGGTCCTCTGGCCTTTTAGGGAGATTCTAGGGACCCTAAAGGGTGCATATAGGGTATATGCCAGGTAGATAAAGATATCAGGGCTAAGGGCCCATACTAGGGGCCGATGGTTTCAACCTTAGATCTCAAGGTCTAGCGGTTTCAGGGTTTAAAAGGCTTACTCTGCGGGAACTTATTGGAATAGAAGTTGTATGCAAAAATTATATAGGGGTTAATCCAGGGACAGGGCTCAGGGTTTAGAGCCACTGTAACCATTTAGGTTCTTCCTACTGAATACCAGGTAGTTGGCATTTACTGTATGTACTGAGGGGGAACAGGGAAGGCGTACAGTCAGCCTTCAGCAGATGCAATATGAGCCATTCAACAATGTTCAGGTAATTTTGGGGATTTCTGTATTCTATCTACTTCAGGAGTTTTGTGGATTTTAGGATTTTTGGTTTAGGGCTCTGGGCTACAGGGTGGGGGGCTTATGCAGGGCTCTAGGCCTGGGACTTATGGTATTCCACACAGTGAGTTAGTCAGTCCTACCCTTAGCCCTACTTATTGCAAAAAACGTTTCATAAGTTTCGCAGCTCAGCCAGGCTAATGATAACTCAGGTCTAACTGTACTGATGAACCATATATAAACCCCCGTAAATCTCGCAATATTGTGATAAGTGGTTTCTAGGTGCCCGCTGAAGTTGGGTCAACACTACCTGGAACCTGCAGGTAGTAGTGTATCGCTCCTACTGCGACTACCCTAGTGGCCACAAAAGTCTACTTGGCAAAGCTGGTTGCTGTTAAAACTAGCTTAGATTAAGTTACCATTGTAAGAAGAACCTAGTATTTGCTAGATATCTATATAACATACTATTATCCTTAACAGATTAAGAGTGCAACGCCTCTAGCAAATCCCCCAGATTCACCAAAACCGAACCCCGTACACCCTATGCAGTCCCTTAGTCCCATCCCATGTTTTAAGCCAATCCTGCAACGCACCTGTCTAAAAGCCCATGTTCTCGTTACAGTGTTATCCCTACTGCTGATGAACAACATCCTGCATGTCATGAGCTGCCTTGAATCCTAGGAAGCATTGCTATGCAGCTTCTGATGGGCATGTTCCCTTTCACTGATATGAGCTAGAGTCTAAACTCCTAGTGTCCCCCTTCATAACCCCTATAGTGGTCCCCTATATAAAGAACTATGGTTCATATAACCCCTGCAACCCCTGTAAAGGGACTCCTAGTTCTTGGAAGCCCCCCTGCCTCGGTCCCCGTGGCCGCTTCGAGGATGGCGGCCCGGAAGCCTTTCAGAGCTGGCGCTGCTTCTGAGAACCTGGCATTCTCGTTTTTGTGACTGGGATGAATCTGTACCTGCGCATGTGTGTATGTACGTATGCATACAGCTATGTGTGTATATGTACATGTAGATGTATACATATGTGCGTGCTTTTTAGATGCGAAAAAGGGCTGAGCAATAGGTTCCGGGTGTAGGGAATTCAAGGGCTTCTATGGGGACCATGTGCAGTAACTAGGGGTTACATGAGCTATGGCTTGAGGGTGTTCTTGGGTTTTGTTGAGACAGAATGTTAGCGTGAGATCAGTGTTTGTTTGGGGCTGTTTTGGTTGTTGGGGTCTAGGGTCATCTGCCTACGAGTAGGGCTTTGGCGGAAGTATATCGAAACCCTAAATCCTCAAAACTCAAACTCTTGAACCGGTTTTTCGGTTTAGGGCTGTGGGTCCCTGTAGTGGTGCAATGATCTCACTGCTTTCGTGCTAGATGGCCGCAAGAAATCTGTGTGGGCGCTAGGCACTTTGTGGGCAGCCTGCTATGAAGTCTTCAGCTGCAGAGAATCTGCCATTCTGCGTCCGTTTCGAAGATTTTTTCGGCGTAAGGGCATTCTGCAAAAATGTATATCACGTGCACATGTCCCACTATCTCAATCCCGGATACCGAAGTGCTTATGAGAATAATCACCCCCCCCTAATATTAACCCACCCAACCCTCTAATATTAAATGCCCCGAATATATTGTAATATACATGGGAGTGTTGAATATTATGGGGGTGGGTGAGTTTAATATTAAGGGGAGTGGATTCTAGAGGGCTCGGGATGTTGGGATGATCGTCTAGGTTTTCTCAAAATAGAATGCCCTTTGAGGAATCCACAATTTTCGGACCCCCACACATGAACGATTGGCAGCTCCACATCCGGGGCACACAGAAAATTTCTTTCAAGACGGCCGCAGGATTCTTTCTGTGAGGCGGAGATACTAGATTATTCTCGCGGCGCTTCACAAATCGCCTTTCCTCCCTGTTGCCTGTCAAGCTCAGGTAGGTATTGTTCTTTGTTGATTTCGCAAATGTGCCCTGTCACCACCTCATCCACGCCCGCTCTTTTTGTCCGAGGCCCCATCACTGTCTGCATGCAGGTCAAGACGGGCTTCAGCTATCTGGGAAACTGCCCTGATCCCTCACTCAATAGCCTCCTCTGAGGTCCACAGCACGGGATAGCACGGGCTCTTCATGCGGGTCCTAGAGCCTGAGGCCTACACCCTAGCTGTAGTTATGCAACCTTATGGTGCCCACAAGGCCCCCACCCCCCCAACACAGGCTACCGGCCCATACTGCGGCCCGATGGTTGTGAACTGTTAGGGTCTGGGTTTTGGGTACGGTTTCTATTCTGACTCTTAGGGCATGGAAAATCCTGCGGAAACACACACGGAGATGAAATGGACGGTAGGGGTTTTCAGGGTAAATCGTTAAGGGTTTAAGGTTTAGGGAGAATCCAGTCCCCGTTTCCCTGCTAACAACTTTTGCTTTCTGCCAGAGCATGACAAAAGCTTGATACAGAGCGCCCTGACGACCACGTAAAGACTCACAGTTGCGGCTGCTTCAATGTCTGCCCGGGCATCTGCATCACGGCCCCTGAATACCTTTTCCAAGTGAATGAGATTAGAAGGCACATTTCGAAACATCTTTGGGGATTTGGGTTTAAGCCGTATACCGACATCCTAAGCCCGTAACAAACGCAAGTACCATACCCCCCCCACCCAGTAATAGTGACTATACGGGATAATAAGGATTATATTAGGGTCCTCTTATATTCCTATTACACCACTATAACAGGGTGGGGTCCTCGGAAACCATACCTCTCCATATTCAGAACCCCAAGCGCCCAATCTCTTGGAAACCTTCTCCTTGGATCTGGGATGAAGAGGGTGCTGTTGTTCAGGATGACCTTCCTCAAGTCTAAAATACCTTAACCCTGCGCCCTATACACTCCCAGCAACTGGAGCCTAAACCTATGGCAGTTAGGTCATCCTGTTGCTTTGCAACTGGGGAAATTAACACGGATCCGTATTGCCCAAAGAATCCGCATGAAAAGTTTTAGAGTTTAGGGAAGACCCTTACCATGCTGACTTAAGGATACTGCCCCTCATGAGGCGTTCCAAGCTTTCCCAGCATCAGCCGAGCCAGACTTGAACACCCAAAGTCACCGCACTCGGCACCTTTGTTGGAATCTGCTTCTATCGTTTTAGGATTCTCCAAATGCAATTGGGTGTTAGGGACCCAGGGGGATCTGAAAGGCACCAAGGTCCGCTGTAGTGCGAGAAATGCCTGATTGTGCTCTTTCTTTCCATGTTTGTTGTTGCTTGGAGTTCTTGTAGCACCTGAAAACCTTCCTTAGCGCACGTCCGAGTCCATGTATTGGGGCATGTTACTGCGGCAACCAGAAGGGAGTGTCGCAACAAGGTGTAGATTCCATCCTCTATTACGTTAGGTTCCAAATTTCGTAAAACCGCATTCCTCGCTGCTTGCCGAGACAAATTAGTGTCTGAACTCCAGGCCCAAACGTTGCTACTACCTCCAAAAGGATAGCCTGGATGCTCCCATATCGGCAACCATTCATCATTAGATTCAGAAGAAAACCATGAACATTGGCTTGTTGCGCGCAACAGCTCCTTTCTCAAAACAATGTCCACCTTCCACTCTGACCCTTAGACCCGAACCCTGTACTATACTCCCCATGTAACCCTTTTACGGGCAGCTTCAATCAGAGGTTGCCCAAACCATGCTGAACATGCTTTGTGTGCTGGGACCAGCGCCCGAGTTGCCTTCCCCGTGCCTTCGCTTGCCTTGCTTGGAGGTTCACCGGGCTAGGTACCAGGATTTGGGTTTGGCTTAGGAGATTAACTAAGGCTTGGCGTGCTACTTGGGTTCTCATTCGCTGTTACCATTGGACTAAAATGAAGTTTTTGCTGGGCTGTAGCCATTCCGGCTACTTAGGACCTTGTTTGGACTGTTAGATCGTGCATATCGCTACCCATGAACCTCTAGGCGGTTAGCTTCTGCATCCGATGTGTCGACTTGCAGAGATTCTATTGACTGCAAAGCAAGGCAAGGAGTTAGAAGGGACTCAGACTTTGGGGTTTACAGCATGGTTGTGGCGTTAAGCGACACCAAGGACACACCAGCAGTTCGTGGCATGAGTCTCCACTGGCTGAATCGGACGCGTTGCGTATCAAGGAACTTCTTCTCATCTACTTCTCTTGCGGCGATACATGACCATAAACTCGGGTATGCCTCCAAATAGGCTTGTTCTTATCAAGAACTACAGGCAGCGCTCAGGACTTTTGAATTTCATTGCTCCGCGGAAATGCGGGCACTTGTGCAGTTGGGTCTCGGAGTGTTGTCTCTATTGGCAGGGCTCTAGACCCACGAAACAGTGGTGAGGGATCTGCATCAGAAAGGGTCCAAGGAAAGTCTGTGCAGACCCATGAGCCGTACCTGGATGGCAGACAAGTCAGGCACAAACAGCATCGTAAGTTTGGGATTCAGGTTGAGTACTTGCCCCATCCAGTAACAGTCTCTAGTAGAGGCAATATTAACGGCCCTATACATTCAGATTATAAGTACTTTCCAACTGTTATTGAGTGGGAGCAGTATCCAGGTTTCAGTGTTATTGAGTGGGAGCAGTATCCAGGTTTCAGGGTCTGAAGAAGCAAGAGGAATCCACAGAAAGCTTGAATCTACTTCACCCATCAGACCCTTCCAATCAACACCAGAAGCCACCTGAAGTTGCCCCTCCCCTAAACTGCAATCCGCCTAGACCTAGAACAAAAATGTTACTTGTAATACTTCTGTAGTGCTATTCAAATCAAATTAAAGAATCCTGCGCAAATAGGAGTAAACTAATGGAGTGGAAGTCTTCAGGGCTCCCACGCACACTACAGCTCTTTTGAACGACATTGGCAGATACATGGAGTACTATGCTTGTTTGGGGGCAAGGTGAAAGCCGAGCGCAGTCAAGCCAAGCAGCGTCATCCGAGGTTCCTGGGTGCATGGCCTTAGAATGCACGCTGCAAAAACTCTCTCATTGCTTGCCTCTTGTGAATGGGCAGCGTAGAAATGGGTTATTTGAGTCAGAATGAGGATTCTCGTCGGAATTTGGAAATTTTTTATGTTGCAGACAACCTCCCCCATATGTTGGGGTAATTGCCATTGGCCAGCTGCTTCTTCCAGCAGCCACGAGGGGAAGGCATGCAAATCTGCAGTGTCCGCACAAGCACGGAACCACCAAAAACACACACAGGAAGACTAATGACTAAATCAAAGGGGACATGTGGAGTTCTCCCCTTGCTTGGAGGGAGATATCAGTCAGGGCCCCCCTGTTTAACTTCCAAACACCGGGATCCTCCTTATACTGGGTTGCTGTTCAGGAACTTAAATCAAGTTATCATAATGGGTATACAAAAGAATTATTTTGGTTTCACCAGTATAGTAACTTAAACTAAGTTCCTTAACAGCAACCCAGTATAGGGGGCACAAAGTTGGACCTATAGGTTCGAGCCACCACAAACACGCAGACCTCTAAAGGATCCAAAACATGGAACCTCCCAATAATCCTCTAGTTTCCCCATGTAGTAATTGGGGTCATTTTGCGGGGGCTCCCTTTTTGGGATCCTTTAGGGGGTCTGGGCAAAGGGTTTTATTTGCGAAGCAACTGTCTCACACCAAGGCTAGCACGTGGCTTGCTGCGACTGCGATGCCCGCGAACTAGCAGGTGTGGCCTGGCATGCCGGCTGGTTTGGGTTGAGGGTATGAGGGTTAAAGGTTTAGGGTTGGGTTTAGGGATTATTCACCATTATTATGACAAATAATGTTACTATTATAATTACTATTGCTATTTTTAATATTGTTGGGGTTGCTTTCCGGAGAGGGCCAGCGGGGATTCGAAAGCACAAAGGGAACCAGCTCACCCAAGACCTTTGAAAGATGTTCCAATCAGAGCCCTCTCCAGAGTCACAGTCAAAGATGTCTTGCTCATTCATCTAGAACCCCTAAAGTATGAATGTGGCTGTTCCATGGTTTTGCGGCGCTTACCAAGCATGTCGAGAAACTCACGGATTGGATTCTCAGGACCCTAGGGTTTAGGTTGGGTACTGCCCCCACCCAGTAACAGTCTATATTAGGGGTCCTATTAAGGGCTATATATAACCATATTAGAAGTATTGTCCAGCTGTTACTGAGTGGGGGCAGTAGCCAAGGTATGAGAGTTAAAGGTTTAGGGTTGGGTTTAGGGATTATTCACCATTATTATTAGTACTGATATTACCTTTACTATGACTGTTTTCTATCACTATTACTATTACTACTGTTACTATTTATAATATTGTTGGGGTTGCTTTCTGGAGGGGGGACCGGTGGGGATTCGAAAGCGCAAAGGGAACCAGCTCACCCATGACCTTTGAAAGACGTTCCAATCAGGACTCTCTCAACAGTCACAGTCAAAGATGTCTTGGTCATTCGTCTATGACTGCAATATCTGTGTGGTGGGGCGTAAGTTTTCGAACTAATCTCCAGAGCACTTGCGGCACAGGTGGTAGGGTCTGGGATTTAATTGCTAAGAAATTGACAAAATCATGCTGATGTCTCTTTGCGGTACCCTACACCATAGCTGCCATAGCTCCTGCGAGGAATATGACCATTGGCAATGATTTCCTCGCCCTTCCTTTTTTCTTTAAACATTCGCCAAAACTGAATGTTCTGCTATTGCACACCAGGGGGTGCGGTCCTTGTTATTGAGGGTTTAGGGTTTAGGGGATTCGTGTGGCTGTGAAACTACTAGGTGCTCTTATAGAAGCTCCCCGGACTCTCCGCGAAGTGGTTTCTGGGTTGCTGTTAAGGAACTTAAACTAAGTTACTCTAATAATCAAACCCCAGTATTTACTATATGCCAATACTATGTTCATCTAGTTTAAAATTCCTGAAACGCAACCCAACTTTTTGTCCCTTGCCTTGCCCCTTAAGCTGGTGCGCTCTGCTGCAGTTAGGGTTTAGGGTGTAGGGTTTAGGGAGTCTTGTTTCATGAATTTCTGTAAGCATGAGCCCCTTGCTAGCAGAATCCACGCCCCTTCGCAGTAAACCAAACTCCCAAGCTCTAAATGGACTTCATTCTGCTGCTTTCGACCCGACTAAACCAGTCTGGCTTTTGATATTTCCATGCAATGGTCCCTATTCCCTATAACCTTTTCCCCCAGTCCCTACTATCCACCCTAAACCCTGATTGATGCGGCATGGTTTCCATTATCTTTTTCATTTCCCATTCCCCACAAAGCACCATGCAGATGAACCTTCGAAAAATCCCAGAATCCTGAGAAGAGCTAGAGGTTCAGGGCTTTGAGTTCTTGACCAGGATCCTTCGTGCTCAGAATTACCCACACCTGGATCCACAAAATGAGCCTCCCGATAATTCCTTATTCCTCATTTTCGCTAACATGCTAAGGGGTTCATGTAATGTTTGTGGGGTTCCATTCTTTGGATCCTTTAGGGGGTCTTGGTGTACCCTGAACCCATAGTATGGAAATTTTCCACATTGCGGCACTCAGAACTACAGAGCCGAAACGCACATATAAGCACCCGCAAAATTGGAATGATTTAGTTCAAATTTGAATGGAGGTCCTTGCCACGCACTAACAAACAGTGACTACACCAAATCATGGTAATTATGGTAGAGTCCCTAAATATTTCTACCACCACTCATGGGTGGGGGGGACCACATATCTCAGCCCCAAATTCCTTCCCGAACGAGCCCAAGAACCCAGGACATGGAACAACCCAAAAATGAGCCCATTGCTATGATGGGGAAAGCAATGAACTACTGGGAGGCCTCATCTTTGGATCCTTTATGGGTTTATGTGGTCTGGGTCTGCGCCACCCCAAACCCTAAAGCGTGTGCCTCACTTCGGACTTGCGAGGCGGCGACGGCTGGAGGCGGAGTCTCTCTGACCTTCGTGGGGAAGCAAAAGCTGAAAAACAGTGTCGCAGCATTGAGCAGGGTCAGGGTTGAAGATTTTGACCATTGAGTGAGTCTTAGGATTTTGGGCTCAGGGCTAACGGTTTAGGGTTTTGGGCGTAGAGTGTTGATTTGAGGGTTACCGTTGCTTGCCTGCTCAGACCACCTCCCAAAGAACGGGAGATTCGCATTGGGACACCTCAGAAGTGCTGTCAAGATTGAACCAGGCGTAAATCTAATCGAAAGCCTCTGACACTGAGGTGCTTACCTCACTCTTTGCGTCACTGGGGTTTAGCAAGGAATGGGGCATTCGTTAGGACTCTAGGGTTTAGGGCTCAGGGAGTTATAGGACTACCGTAGAGATCCATTCCGCCACTCTCTACTATCCAATGGTAGGTTGAACTGCAAGCCCGTAGAAGGCTTCTCAAGTGGGTGTCAGAGTCTGGTTTCAAAACTGAATTTCCTACTGATCAACCTTTACTTTACAAACCTGCCGACCGTACCTAGAAGTCGCCAAGACGTTCGGCAAACGTTCTGCTCAATACTTGCTGGCAGCACAAGCTGTAGCATGGTCACTTCCTGCACCCTAAGCCCTAAACCCCTGGCCTCTTTAGCCCTAAACCCGACACCCACCTTAATTAAACCCCAAACCCTAAACCCTGTCCTTAAACCGTGAACCCTAAAACCTGAACGACAAATCCTGAAACCCTAAACCCTGAAACCCTAAAACCTAAACCCTGCAAGCACGCAGAGGCTCTGGCGCGAAGGGGCCGTGGGGCATCAGCGATTGCCATGGCCTCCGGCGACTTTGACTTACTAGCACTCAGCCGGAAATGATCTAAGGCTGAGGGATTAGGGTACTCGAAAAAATGGACATCACTGTAGATGGTTTAGGGTTTAGGTTTTATAGGGCATGAAGGATTGGCAAAAACGGCATTACCGACAAGGAATGGAAAAGACAAAACGCAAATCACTGTACTACTTGAGGTCTGCGGTTTAGCTCTAGAAGGGAATGAAGGAATGGGTTGTAGGGATCATGATTGGAATTCTGTTGGAACTGGTATAGGATTTGCGAAAAGATCATGAAAACTGTCGATGCTAAACATCCTGCATTGCCTTATCATACTAACTGCCATAATACCAAAAATATTAGATACTTTTGGTCACGCAAGATTGTTAATATCCACCAGAGGACAGTTCACGGTAGTTCCCCAGAATGGAGGGATCCCACTATAGACCCCAAAATACTAGAATCCTTATTTTGGGGACACCAGAAAGGCAACCCTAATTTGGGGAAGTGGAGCATGGAGTGGAGAGCTTGAGATTGGCACTAGGCTTTAGGCATTAGGGTTTGGGCTTTCGGGGTTAGGGTTTAGGGGTTCGAGTTTAGGGATTAGGCTTTAGAGAATAGGGTGCCGGCTTCAAATTTTAGGGATTAGGCTTTAGCAAGGGAAAGTTTCAGGCGGGGAGTCATACCCTTGCACAGAGCTGATATAAGGCTTACATGGTGATCCTAGGAGTATATGAGGGCTACCTAAGGCTTAATATGGAGGAAATGGCCACCTGGAAAATCCTTAGATTTAGGGTTTAGGATTTAGGGTTAAGCGTGCATGCCTTTTACAGTTTAGGACTTAACTTAAGGGTACAATATTCAGTGTCAGCAGTTGTTTGAACGGGCTTTGAGTAAGAGATCTTTTCTTTGACAGGACTTTTGCGAATAGTCGCATTCTACAATAACTGGGTACAGCACTAACAGCTCAGTTCCTAAGTAAGGCTTACGTGTCCAGTGTATATGGGTGTGTAAGATATATGATTCTCTATATATATATATATGTATATGTGTGTGTGAGTATAGAACAATATGGCACCCCCCCCTAAAAGGCCTTACATAGCCTTACCTTACCGTTCAATGCTTTCCCTCTCCTGAAGAAGGCCTGGATTTGTTTGACCAGAATCTTAACCCCTCGACTCTTTGTATAACTATGGTCTAGGGTAGCGCAAAGGACTGCAACATGACAATGGTATTAGTTCAGGCTCCTACAATACATTTGCCTTTAACCTTGACCCTGAACCTAAACCCATCCCCCACCCTGCCCTCAAGCTCCAGTATTGCGTAGCTGGGATGTAGTCTTCAGGATTAAGGTTTCAGGATGTAGGGCTCAGGGTGTAGTATTGCCGGTTCAGGGTAGGGGTAGAAGTGGTAGAAGCCCCTTCGCGTTTAGGAGTTCCTCAGAATTTGTATGGCGCGAAGGCTACCCTGAACCCTAAACCCCTAAATCCCTAAACCCTACAGAGGCCTGCCAATTGGGATTCCAAGGCAGGGTGCGGCCATTCCTTTTGACGTCAGCAAAAACCTAGGACCCTCAATCTGGCCTTTGGTTAGCTGGGAATGAAGGAATGGAAAAGAAAATGGAAACAGCTGTATAGGTTTAGGGTTTAGAAGGAATGGAAAAGAAAATGGAAACTACTATTGAGGATTTAGGGTGTAGGGTTTAGAAGCAATGGAAAAGAACATGAAAACTGTTATAATGGGTTATATAGGGCATATTATGAGGATCCGTTCCTTCATTCCTAGCTAACCAAAGGCCAGTAATAAACTCAAGGGGGTTTAGGGCCTGGGGTTTGGCGCCATAGGCTTGAGGCTATAGGCTTGTAGATTCTGGGGCTTAAGGTTTAGGGCCTAGGGTTTAGGGTAAGGACTACTAAGCTCTGAGTCTAGATATCAAAAGCCCGTAGACCGAAGGACAACATGAGCCTGCTGAAGTGCCACCAAATGCCTCTTGTCATTGGAGGAACGGCACCTCGATTAGGATGTAGGGTTCGGAGTAAAAGGGGATTTTGGCATAGTGGAAATGGAAATGGAAAGGACACTGGAAAACCAACTAGCAATCTTCTTTTGATCTTCTAGAGTTTTCCCTAATCTGAACTCAACATTAAAAAAAGGTTGAACAACTTTTTTCTGGGCCGGCAAAGACTGCTGTAATTGAAGGCAGAAACGATTCTGTGCGTAGAGACACAATGAAGGCCATGTGGAACCACTCAACGGTGCAATGGGGCATGCGGGTATGCATTGGCTGCATTGGGTCAAACAAGCCCCAAACAAGGAAGATGTTGCTTAATCAGGAGCTCTGGTTAAAAAGGCGGAAGTTCTAGGAGGACTCAATCACTTGGCTGGTATTGCAGAATTAGAATATGTTGAGGATCAAGGCGAGTTCGAAATTTGGTGAATGCTTCCTGAGCTACCCCCTACGCACCTGGCTTGACAAGATGTCTCTTTACATGTATGGACCCTAGAATACTCCACGCTTTTTTATGCTGTTTCTAAACTTAATGTTGAACCAAAAATCTAATTAACAACAAATGGGAAATCAAACTAAAGTCAGTTAGTCTAACTAGAGCCAGTTCGTAGCCCGATTGAAGCGAATTAAAACCAAACTGCAACCAATCAGTTCTAAATAAGACGAGCTCATCGAGCGAAACCATGGAGTTCTAATTATAACCACGATTGAAAACCATTGTAAGACCAATTGTAAACCAAGAAATATCTATATTGGAAGTATTTAAGCCTTGAATCAAACGAATTCTCATTACAACGCATTGAAAACCGTACACCTTGCACTTAACATCATGTGCTGACCAGCCGGGATCTTCATTGATTTCTACGGCGCTGACCTCATGCGTGGGGGAGGGGCCATAATTACTATTGAAAAGCTCGGATAAATTAGAACCCATTCCGCCATTCCCGCCTAAGCACCGGGGAGACGAGGGTTATGGGTTGAATGCCTGCTAAACCTGGGCCCTAAGGTAAAACCCTACTTGAATGTCCAGGCTTTGGAGTTCAGAGTATCCCTGGGACCTGTCTGACCTCCTCATCCTGAACAGGGAAACTTGAGCAAACCCTACCATTCTGGGACCTTACAGCAAGCCAGGGTACCTTGAAGCAATTGCTAGCCCAAGGGTTTAGGGTTTAGGGGTTTAGGGTTTAGGGGTTTAGGGTTTAGGGGTTTAGGGTAACTTGCAGCAAAGCCTCGTGACAGCCTTTCAAGATTATGCGGAGTCCAGTTTGAACGACGAGCAGCAACAGTCTTTCCGAATCTACTTCCGAAAGTCCTCAGCAACAACCTCCTAAGACCAAACCCAAAAACAGAAACAACACATAAAATACATCCAAACCCTGTAAGTCCGTATACAATCCTTTCATCCCGAAACCCTAAACCCTTACAGTCCCACTTAAGTAGATAGAATGTGGTTTTGGGCATAGTATAATAAGATCCCCATATACCTCATATTCTATCTACTTAAGGGTACTATAACCCTAAACCCTGAACCCTAACCCCTAAACCCAAAACCCTAAATCCTAAACCCTAAAATCCTACACCCTATATAACCCATTAAAGTAGTCTCCATTTTCTTTTCCACTATTCCCACATAACCCCAATAATATACCTCACATTCTATCTACTTCAGGGGGACTGTGACCCTAAACCCTAAACCCTATATGAGCTACAGTCAATATTTCTTACCCAATTTAATGGACATGGGTTCCTGACTAGGGACTATACTAAACTACAAGAGGGACCCCTATGTCCACTGTTAAGGGCCCCTTAATAAGGCTAATATTGACCGTAGCTCATATACCCTATAGTCTGCCCAGGAGCAGCTTCAAGCTACGAAGGATGGCCTGTACGCCAACCACGAAACTATGTTGGACGATTGTAGGGTTTGGGGGTTAGGGTTTTGGGATTTAGGAGTTAGGATTTAGGGTTTGGGGTTTAGGGCTTAGGATTTTAAGGTTTAGGGATTTGGGTTTAGGATTTAGGGTTAGGGGGTTAGGGTTTAGGGTGCGCTTTCGGGTTAAGGGATGTAAGGTTCAGGGATCAGTTTTGGGGTTTAGGATTTGGGGTTTTATTTCGGATGTCGGGATTTGTTTGGAAATTACGGACTTGTTCGCGAATTTAGGGATTTATTGGGATTTAAGGATTTGTTTGGGATCTGGGGCGCTGTTTTGTTGTTTAGGAATTGGTTTGGGATTCAAGGTTTTGTTTGGGATTTAGGGATCTGTTCGGGGGTTTAGGGCTTGTTTGGGGATTTAGGGATGTGCTTCGGATTTAGGGATCTGTTTGAGGATCTAGGGACTTGTTTGGGGTTTAGGGGTTTAGGGTGTATGAAGCGTCTAGGGATTAGGGTCGTAGGGGCGAGCGCAAAATGGATTAACAAATTGCGCTCCCATATGTCGGCATTCTAGTCGCTCAAAAGTTTTTAAAACAATCTGTGATCTAACCTCGGGGTCCAACCCAAGCCTCCTTGAATGTTTAAGGGTATTGGGTTTAAGGTTCAAGGTTGGGGGTCTAGGGTCTGTGGTTCGCATCATGGTTTTACTCTTAGGTGTTGCGATTTAAGACCTAAACCCTAAACCCTTGGAGTTTAGGGCCATATACACTCACCCAGTATTCCTAAAGAACCCCTCACCAAAATTCGAAACTCAGATCCTACTTCACCCTACACCCCATACCCTAAGCTTTGCCGTTAACCCCAACCTCCCAACCGGTATATATCAGGAGGACCACCCCATCCTGTAATAGTGACTATAAGGGATACTAGTAACTATATTAGGGTCCTCTTATATTCCTATTATACCACTATTACAGGGTGGGGGGGTCCACCTAAGGTTTATACTGCAATCCCCCTAGACCTATAATAAGGACATCATTTTGAGCGATTTCACAGGGTTATGTCCTTTTTCAAGTTCTGCTTAAAGAATTCCCAAGGAAATCGGAATGTAGGATTCCTTGACAATGCTGCATGTAGGCGATAGGGTCCAAACTTTGTCGTCCAAGGTGATGGTTTTGTGTCTGCGTCGGCCTCAGAGGTTTTTGGGGCTACAGGTTTGGGAGAAACTCCATGTAGCCCCTAAACTCTGAACCCTGAACCCTGAAACTCTGAAACCTTGGACTGGCATACGTGCAGGTGTACGTAAGTAGAACCTGCGCCTGTGTCATCGTATATCCCAGAATCGGTGCAAGGGTCAAAGCGTAATAGTGCTCGGGTTCATTCAGGCTCACACATTACATCTGCGCTTGTTGGAGAACTCTGCACAAGCTTTAGGGCTTGGAGGATTGAGCATCTGAGGCGAAGCAGGAAACAGGCCAATTATGTACCGCTGTAGTACGTAGTCATTTTAGAGCCGCGGCCCCATAAGACTCCCATCCTACAAGAGACCAAGTAGCAGCAGAATTCATCATGTCTAAGGGTCAAGGAGGTCAAGGATGACAATGGAGAATGTAGAAACCTAAGCTATTACCAACCGTATTGTCCTAGATGCCTTGCACAATTCTGCTATGGGGTACCTGAGATAGATCTCAAGATCATATTGGTACTTATTTCGCAAATTCAATTTCAAGTTCAATTTTCTTCTCCATGAAACTCTCTGTTCTAGTAGCCCTCAACCCTAAACCCTAACTATTCCAGCCCTGATAACAAATATCCAGGGCTCTCGCAGGATTCAGCTACATAAAACCTAGGGAGTTTCCCCAATTAGGGGTCTCTGCAACTGGGTTATAGGATATACGGGGACTATATAGGGGTTATGTCAAGATTTATAGGGTCTAGGGTTTCCCGAAATTAGGGGTATCTTTTCGAGGGTCCCCAAAACCAGGATTGTAATATCTTGGGGTCTATTATTGGGGTCCCCTGATTTTGGGGAACTACCAGTATACTGACAGGACTTTGGTAACCCCCGAATACATACAAATGATCCATAATCCTGAGTTGAAACCCTAAACCCTGAAGTCCTTCTTGGAATGCCGGCAATCTTAACCACAATTAGGAGCGAGCTCGTTTTGAGCTCGTCATAATTCGCCCAGTATTACAGTCCTGATAATTATAAGGTGCTAACTTTGGGAGTTGGGGTTACCAAAATGCTTTTAGTGTAGTACGTACCCCATAATTTCAATAGTTGGTATGGCGCAGAACACTACAAGTCATTCCGAGGCTCACTAAAGGATCCAACACATGGAACCCCCAAATGACCGCCATTACTACATTGGGGAAACTAGGAGATTATTTGGAGGTTCCATTCTGGGATCCTTTAAGGGGTCTGGGCTGGGCTGGCGCATAAAACTACAACCCTAATATTACCCCCTATACACCCTATAATCCCAGTTTCCATTTCCTTTTCCATTTGATTCTCCATTATTATGGGGGCTACTAGGAGTTTAGACCCTAAACCCTAAACCCTATCTATAGGGGCTTATTAGACAACCCCAATATTACCCCCAGGTAATTGGGGCTGGAGGGAAATCTCTGCAAACCTCTTTTCAATGCCAGGTCTGATCAGCAGCTTGAGCGCGGCCCATACAACGCCCACAAGATCAGCACGGATTCGAGCTAGGCTTGTCTGGGTGATCATACCCTATAATCCATATGTACCGTAGTAGTTTCCACTTACTTTTCCATTATCATGTCTATATAACCCCTATATATACCCTAGAATCCCTTTCCTGCGCGCCATTGCCCGAAAGCAGCCTGGAAACCCTGCCAGCCTCCCGACTCTCATCGCGAGTGCTACTACTATTTGCTTAAGAACCACCCCCCAAAATAAGAATATTCTTCGAGTAATATGGGGATCATTATTTTTCATTTTTTCAGTGTTCTTAAGCAAATAGTAGGCTAGCACCAGCTTCAAAAACCGTCTGTGCGATCTCTACGTTGACAGCGTGTGCTGCCTAAGCGCTTCTGTTGGTCCTTGGTCGTATGAACGAAGCAGCTGTGCAATCGCTGGGTGATGTCTCTTAGCGATCATGAGGGCTGTGTCTCCCTCCCAATTCACTGAGTTCTTGTTGGCACCAGCTTCCAAAAGCAGCCGGGCTACCCTCACGCGGCCGTTCGCAGCTGCCAGCGTGAGGGCTGTTTCGCCCTCTATATTCACCATGTCCTTGTCGGCACCAGCTCCCAAAAGCAGCTGGACAACCTCCACACGGCCTTGCTCAGCTGCGATCATGAGAGCTGTGCTGCGCCTGCAAGTGCCATTCTGACTATCTATGTTGACACCAGCCTTTAGAAGCATCTTGGTAGTCTCCACATCGCCTTGATTGCAAATGCTGGCAAGCTCCTTCTCGGCTTCAAGCTGCTCAGCATCAGTGGAAGGAGCTACCAGGATCAATTGTAGATCAAGGGGAGGTTCTATTTTGGTGCGGTTGTTTAACCGAATGCCATTGTGCAGCAATCGTTGCATGCACATCGGGAAGCCATGCAGTCTGCGTAGTGAATCTTTCAGATCCTGCACCTGCGAGATCCAGTCCCTGCTGATTGCTGGTAGCTCTTGGCCTGAAATTTGCCAAACGTGAAACATTGCGGCAAGCGACTCTACACAAGCAGCACTTTTTGAAGGATGTTGATCCGCGTGTATGCTTGTTTGCTTATGCTTTTACAATACATGAACACTCAGCCACGCACGGTCTGTCGTTACACTACCGGTGAGTTTGTGGGCTGATAATGCTCCACACAGCCCCTGCGAAGATGCCACCACGCCAAAGGTACTAGCTGCCAATCTCGAACCCCACCCTACCCTAAACCCTCAACCCTAAAGCCTAATCCCTAAACCCAAAACCCTAAACCCTAACCCCTGAACCCTAAGCCCTCAACCCTAAGCCCTCAACCCTAAGCCATGAATCCTGAGCTCGAAGCCCTAAGCTGAACACTTAGCCTCAAACCCTAACTCCCCCATAACGGTTCACTTG
This sequence comes from Symbiodinium pilosum, assembly GCA_905231905.1. Lineage (NCBI taxonomy): Eukaryota > Dinophyceae > Suessiales > Symbiodiniaceae > Symbiodinium > Symbiodinium pilosum. The sequence continues at coordinate 104,769 of CAJNIZ010043815.1, forward strand.
CAACATACCCCCCCTCTGCAGGTTTTACAGAGTTCTTGACTGGCTGCTGAAACCTCAAACTCGCGTACATGGTACAAGAGATGGATATTTTAAATACGGCTATAGTGTGTGGCACATAAGATGTAGCACTTAGTCTATGCAGTATCTAGTGAAGACTACAGGGCTTATACAGTAGGCTAGAGTATGGGCTACACGTAAAGAGATGTAACTTTGACATAAGCATATGTAGTGTACCATAGCGTACCTATTGTTGTGTTCGTCTTGCTCCTAACTCGGAGATCCGGAAAAACCCTATCCGTGATGAATCTACTGCTCCTGCTGAGCTTGAGCGACCGCAGGGTCAGTTAAAATGAGGCCGTTGTCCTGGGTTTAGAACATAAGAGTCATAGTCGAAACTCCTAGTCTCCCTGAATATCCCCGACAGTAGTGCATTACGCCGAAACCTTGACGACTACGTGCCCGCATATTCGTCAACGTTATCTTCTTTTGCGGAAGCACTGCGGACAGGATAGCCGTTCTCTTCCGGGTCCGGCCCCCACGAATGAACAGAGTACAATAGGGGTCGTATTAAGGGCTATAAAAATGATATTATGAATATTATCCAGCTGTTAATGAGTGGGGCAGTACCAAGTTCTCTTTCCTGTCAGAGGTTGCATTGCAAGAATTCAAGCACTTGACAGGTGCTCCATTCTGTAACGTGTATCGCCGGTGAGCAGCTATTCTTCCCAGCGTTGCAACTACCCATCAGCTAAACCCTGGCTCTAAACATCAGCCCTTAGCCCTAAACTCAAAACCTACCCGCCGTTTTTGACCTTGTGGCTTGTAAAAAACGACTGGTCTCCCTGGTGCTTAGTCTGTAATACTTCTAGACCTATGATGAAAACAGTATTTCAACAATTCCATAGCGTTGTGCTATAATCAAAAAATACCAAAAATTTCCGAGAAAAAAGGAATAGTAGTGGATCCAATTACTTCCTAAAAGGGATCCTGTTAAACGACACACCAGATGTCAAGAGATCTCTCTAAACCCTGAGTTGGGAAGTTGAATACTTACCATATTTTCATTCCTACTATTACTACTTCTATTGATGTTACTATTATTATCATAATTACTATTACCTTTACGATTATGGTTATACAAATACTAAAGCTTACCTGTCGCGAGCTAGGAATAAAGGAATGAACCCTCATAGGAGTCCCCATATAACCCATTATCATAATTTCCATTTTGTTTTCTTTCATTCCTTCATTCCTAGCTAACCAAAGGTAAGAATATAGTCCCGCTTAAGTAGATAGAATATGGCTTTGGGTATATGACAACTCGATCCCCATATACCCCATATTCTATCTACTTAAGGCGGACTATAGGGTTTAGGGTTTCGGGGTTCAAGGTTTAGGGCTGCGAGTTTGCTGCATCTCCTGACTCTCGGGTGTAAACTGTCCCCAAGGCGGTAGGACTAAACAGGCTCCACAAGGAGTAAAGTGCTTTCCTACAAGGCCAGGGACACTTCGCAAGTAGAACTCTAACTCCTATATATAAGCCACAAGACAGCCCCTGCTATCCCGGTGATTAACTTGTTTACTAAGCCCCCCCTCCGACCCTCCAAGTATCCAGCCAATGAGTAGTGCCTGTTCCAGATGGATGTAAACGTCCTCAAACTCTAAACCCTAAACCTAAACCCTCCCCTATAATAGTCCCCTACATACTCCCCTAAATCCTAAACCCTGCCTGCTCCAGATGGACGTAAACTTCCTTGTTGGGAATCTCAGTGCCGTGGTGGAGCTCTAGGCCTCTGAAGGACAGAGAGTACGACATCTGGGTTGGCATTAGTCTCCATTTTCTTTTCCATTTTTCCCACATAACCACAATAATATACCCCATATTCTATCTACTTGAGGGGGACTGTAACCCTAAACCCTATATACCCTAAAGTCTATCTACTAAAGCTGGGTTGGCCCCAAAAACCCTTTGAAAAATATTGGTAAAATAGGTCCCTTATTAAAGCCATTAGGGAAAATGTTAAATATCCCAGGGGTCTACCCAAGGACATGGAAAATCAAATGCGCAGCAAATCGCATATGACATGGAAAGCTGTTTTTCTGTACCCCCTATATAGACCCTATATATCTCCTATAGCCCCTTTTAAGGGACCCCTAAGTTTGGGAAATTTCCAGCAGGTTTTATGTAGGATTTAGGGTTTCCTTACTGATAGCTAGAGGAGGGAGAAAAGGAATGGACAGGACCATGAAAGCCGCTATATCTACATAGATATGGATAGTTCCCCAAAGAAGGGGTACCATTTAGGGGGGTCCCCATAATAAGGAAGATAGTATATTGGCGTCTATATTGGGGTCCCCTTAATTTGCGAAACTACCATTTTGTATACTCACATATTTCGTTTACAGTCGTATACAGGGCCCACTAGGGAGATCCATTCCTCCCTTCCCGGCTTGATCTAGGGAGCATGGTGGTTGGAGATGGAATACACAAGTCCAGCCGGAAAGAGGCAGCACGAGAGCTATGGCCACACTTAAAAACGATGGTAATCGTTTCCTCCCAATGACAAACACCGCAGCCCGGCGAATGACGCACATGCCACCATATATATATATACACACACACCACATATATACATATATATATATGTATACGCACCATATATGTGTGTATATATATATATATGAGGGTACCATATTTGGGGGCTGGTTATGATTAGGGTTAGGCATCACGAAGACTAGAGTCAACGTAAACCTGGCTTAAGCCACCATTTAAGGTGCGCTCGGAAAAGGTCGCTAAACTATGCCTCCTAGACCCCAAACGCACAAAGGCGAGATCCAGGTGGCATCATCTTTATTATCGCCACTACCATCAGCAGTGGAAGCTTACAGTTTACAATGGTGACAGTAGCAAGGTCATCCCGATCACTTCATTGAAGTGGTCACTGCTTGCGTCATAGTCGCTAGATACCTGAATAATGCCCTCGCCTAACAAACAGTCTCCACCCTAATAACACATACTCCCCAATATATGACCCCATCGTACACTACGGGGAATATTCATGACTAGAGGGGTGGAGGCGCAATTCTAAGGGGGTGATTAAGCAATAGCCATGAAATGGCTTTTCAACCACGATCGTTTGGTGTTTAGGGTTTAGGGGTGGAATGTGTGAGTCTCAGGGCACGTGACAAGACTGCAGCGTCAGCACCCCAGATATTGATAGCTGATGGTCGTACATTAGCAACTTAAGCTGTTGCTGCGCTTCTCGAGCCTTGGTCTACGGCAATCCACCTAAAGCCGTGCTACAGAAGGCATTTCTCAAAATCGGGGCCCCCAGCAGGTACCCCAAACGAGCTGCAATTTCAAGCAGTGAGGCACAGGCAGGTTCATCTGAATTATTCCCTCCTAAGCCCTAAACCCTAAACCCTACAGGCAGGTTCATCTGAAGTATTCCCTGAAAGGATCCCTAGTAAGCTCAAGACTCAGCAGGCTCTGAGACCCTAAACTTGCTGCATAAGCAAAGGGCTCTAGGTTGGATACTGCCCCCCCCTCAGTAACAGTTGGGTAATTATTATAATATGGTTATATATAGCCCTTGATAGGACCACTAATATAGACTGTTAGTGGGTGGGGGCAGTACCCAAGCTCTAGGCAGATTGTAAGCTCGAAATCCAGAAGATTTTATTTCTTAGGGTTTAGGTTAAGGATCTAGGATTTAGGTTGCAGGAGCGTTCTGAACTATACCTACGCCGCTCTTTGGGGAAAGGCTCCATGCCAAGGAGCTTGATAGGTAATGTCCGGAATCTAGGGTCTCTAGGTTCCCGAGAAACCCCTTAATGATAAGGGTACCCTTTTACTAATATTCAGCTTTAATAAGAAGACCCACAATCAAAGGGAAAAAGGGTACTACTGGGGTATCTAGAATTTAGGGCTTATGCACGAAAATTAGACCTTGCACCAGAAGTATGGGCCCCTAATATGGGCCCTTAGGCCCTTTAGGGGGATTCTAGGGACCCTTAAGGGTACATAGGAGGTGTATAGTAAGTATATCAGGATCCCAGGGTTAAGGGCCCATACCCGGGCCCATGGTTTCTACCCTAGGTTACATCATCCCTCTAGCCGAAAATGCTTGGTGCCATTGGCCGGCTGAAGGAATTTGAAAGCGATATGAGCTATAGTCTAAACCTATTAAGGGGGGTTATATGGGGGATTATATAGGGGACTATTATGGGGGTTAAGGAGGATACTGGGAGTTTAGACAATGGCTCTCCAGGAAGCATGCAGCACCCCCTAAATGCAAAAGCCAACACGTGGAACACATTCCCATCGAATCCTTAATTCAGTCATTCCTTCATCGCAGCTGGAGCTGCAAAAAAACAGATGAAGCCCCCAACTCCCGTAGCCATCCGATGCAGATACACTTAACACAGTTTGAACTCCAACATTTGCAATCGAGGGCTCTGGGTGGGAGAACATAATTTCCCCCCCAAATCAGAAACACCCCTCATTGGGGGTTCCAGGATATACATATATATATATATCTATGTATATTTACATCTGAATGAACTATGGTCGAAACTCCTAGTATCTCCCTTAATGATTAATAACCCCCTATAGTACTCCCCTATATAAGCCCTTGTATTACCCCCCTTTAAGGAGTTTAGAATGGAGCTCCTATGGGGGAATAGAAAAGCAAAGGAACCCTAAACTCCAAACTAGTCAGGGACCAGGGGTTCCTAATAACGGTTGAGGGTTTAAGGGTTTAGGCTCAATCCCCAAGTATCCAGTCATGGACCCTAAAACCTTCTCAAATCACTAGAATGCCACGAAGACAGGAACAAAAAAAGAGGTAGTGTGCAAATGGCGCGGCTTCGAGGATTGTCCGTAACTACACTTGATGTGGCGGAACTCCACATTTGGTGTGCTGTTTGCCTTCATTTTGACAATTCTGACCGAAAGAAAACCCAATTTCAGCCACAAACCACATTTGGGGTGAGGTTGCTCAAGCTTGTTATAACCGGCCGAAGATGAAAGCCAAGTGACCTTCCAAGGACACTTTGACTCCACCTGGCAGGATTGGATTGAATATTTCGATGTTCATGGTAGCTTTAGGTAGGGCTATGGGGTTGTGTACGCGTTCCATCCGGGTTACGTAGGGGTAGTACAGGAACATGTAGGGTTAGGCTTCATGGGTATTTGCAAGTAGGGTTGTACGTGCCCCGAAAATGCATGACATTGGCAAATCGCTATACTTATCCTACTCATAACCCCGAGCGGTAGTTTCCCTAAATAGGGGAATCCCAAAATGGACCCCCTGATACCCTTATTATAGGGACCCCCATGAAAAAGGTACCTCTTCTTCTGGAAAACCCTAAACTCTAACTGCCAAAGTTGTCAAAAGCATGGTGTCTGATGGGCGACCAATATGCTAATCTGATACGGCCCTGAAAATATGTAGGATACCCAAAAGGGACCTCTGATTCTCCATGCACTCAGGAATGACATCGGGGAGGACGGCTAAGCCCAAAGAACCTTAAGTTAAAGCAATACGTACAGGCATATCACGCACCACTGCGGTGGATGGAGGACATCTTGCACCACTTAGGATCCCCAATATTCTGAAATTCTTGGGGTATAAGGTGTAGAACTGTTATATATCGTAGCAATTTGAAATGAGTGTGGGGCACTACCTGGTGACGAGTTGGGTTTGCCCTACCTATCCCCAAACCCTAAACCGTTAGCAATCCCGCGTCCATCTCAATTACTAGATTCTAACTTGGGGTTTCCCTTACCGGGAGTTTAAGACAATACCCTGTCAAGCACCTCAATCATTGGAAGGTGTCTCTTGCGAGGCATGGGAAGGCCCAAGTTATACGCAGGTAATATGCAGTAGCTCCGCGCGCTTACCATCATCAATAACACAAGTGTTTCGTAGTATGCCTACCTAGGTTGCTTTGAGCAATAAACCGTTTCCTTAATTTACTCCTTAATTTACTCCTTACATTGTGGATCTTGTGGCTCTCCTGGAAGTGGCATATTGATGCTATGTCAGGGGTGCCGGCCTCCGCGAGAAGAGACCATATGCGATTCCACGTGGTTTGGGGGCAGCGTTCAACAGGGGTCCCACTAAACCTGGTTGACTCCCTAATCTGGGACACTGCAAGACAAGAGACCTACAGAGTCAAAGGGTCTGCCATGGAAACCTCTCAACTGTGGCCGCAATTGGCCACCAAAACAAACTTCTCAAATTACACCACAGAGTGTCATGGAAGAGATTTCCTGCCGTGCAGAGCCTACCCTCAACTGTGCCATCAGCGTTGATTTGGGGAACGCTCGCTACTAATTTATGTTGGGCGCTGATTCCCTGGCTATGCACCTACAAATCCTTTAACGTTGAGCAGGCCTCTACTTGACTCTAATCCTGATATATAGCCTATATGTCAATGTAACGTACAAAAAAATATCATCAAGGTGATCGCAATCTGGACCCCCTGCAATCCTGAAGCTTGCATCAACTTGGTAGCCCTAAAAATCCCTGAGCTAAAGCACCCTTTGAGCAACAGAAGAGCCAAACTTAGGTCATCCTGAGTCATTCCTCGTGCCTTAGCGTAACAGTTGCCACAAGCGCGAAAAGGACTTGTGCTAGCCCACGAATAAGTACCCTGTAAGGACAGGTACTTTGAAGCCTGAAACACTCACGCCAAGAAAACTGGGGACAGCCCTGACCACTCACCCCTATAGTCCCCCTTAAGTAGATAGAATATGGGGCATATTATTGTGGTCATATGGGATGATGGAAAAGAAAATGGAAACTACTATTTAGGGTTTAGGGTTCAGGGTTTAGGGTTTATGCTGCCTTAAGTAGATAAAATATGGGATACAGGGGGATCTTATTATAATATACCCAAAGCCGTATTCTATCTACTTAAGGGGGACTATAACCCTTAGGCTCCTAAACCCCATACCTCTAAGCGCACCAAAGCCAAAAGCCTACGAAACAAACTGGCAAGCCCTAAAACATCTCAAGAATCCTAAGCCACAAGCCCTAAGCTGTAAGTCCTACATCCTAGACCATAAAGCCCAAGTCCTACACCCTGAACCCTAAACTCCAAACCCGAAGTCCTGCACCCTAAGCCTTAAATCCTGAGTCCTACACCCTAAGTCCTGCACCCTAAACTCTGAACCCTAAACCCTAAGTCCTACACCCAAAACCCTAAGCCCTTAACCCCCAAACCCTAAACCCTGGGGGTCCGACAGGCCGCTGTCTCGTCTTGCCAATCCCGGAGGCTGGGTGCGAAGTCTTCGCCCGTAGGCCTGGAGGTTTGCCAAGCGGCTTAGGGTTTCGGGTTTGTAGGAGTTTAGGGGTTTAGGGTTTGGGGGCTTAGGGTTTAGGGGTTTAGGGTTTGGGGTTCAGGGTTTTGGGGTTGAAGAAGGTGCAGCTGGGGGTTTCTAGGGTGTTGTTGGGGGGACTAGAGGGTGTAGGGGCTTGAATCTTCAAGGTTATTTGAGGTCTGGGATGTTGCGCTCCTTGCTGCCAGGGCTTTATGTTGTTTGGGGGCTTTGGGTGTTGTCTTGCGCGGCGTTTGGTTGGATCAGGGAACTGGTTCAGTGTCCTACCTGGAGGGTCAGCGGGACTTCGTAGGTACATTTGGTAGTTTCCCTAAATAGGGGGACCCCAATGTAGACCCTAAATGTCTTTAGTCCTTATTATAGAGACCCCCAAAAAGGGACCCCTAATTTTGGGAAACCCTCATTTACACATGTAGCAACGAGGCAGACAAGGTTAAGCTGGTAGCCATGGACCTCCAAGTCATGCTTGTGTCCTGGGTATGAACCGCAGCAAAGGTAGTTTCCAGAACTCGGAAATCCCATAATTTCAACTAGGTTCCCCAGTAACCCATTCATAATAAGGGTACCCTTGTTCCTCCTACTATTCAGCTGTAATAAGGAACCCCCAAAACAAAAAGGGGAAAAAGGTACTACTGGGGTACCTAGTCAAGGGAAGTGACCTCCGAAGGGGAAAGCCGACAAGTCCCTTAACCTTCCCTTAACCCTGAACCCAGATAAGCGAATTCCGGTCTGCTACACTCGTTTTTGCAGGCACCCTGAGCGCTTCCTAGGAAAACCCTTGCCAAAGCTCTAGCCAATGTAAGGATCAAAATAGGGGACTTGACATACTACATTAGCGTTGTTGGAACAAGATTTTCAAAGCCTCAACACGTTGGGTGACTTGAAGAGGCTTTCAGGGATGTGTGCGGGTTATAGGTTAAAGCTTCCCATCATGAGAAACATACGCCTGTATTTCTTACATAAGCACGCTCGAGCATGCTTGGTCAACTACATGCCATGTAGGCTCTGATTCTTGACCTCCTCCCTTTGTCTGAGTTCAGGGAAAGAGAAAGCTTCATGTATCAGGGATCTATGCTACACCTTGGTGCCAGAACTCTCCGGAACTGAGATCCGATCAGCATCTCTGCTCCCACCACATGATCCTGCAAGCGTGTCTTCTTCAGTTCTATGATTCACGGTTCGGGGCATACAGCCAAACCTCGCAAATTTCAAATGCTTCTCCACTGAATGACTCTGTGGGACCACTTGGGGACGACTTATTCAGAAATAGGAAACCTGTCCGGTTTCAAGTATGGGTGCTGAAAACCCTAACCCCTAGACTCCATCCTCTTCCTGGGGGTGGCGGAGAACCTCTCACATTTTTGCGGTTGGGCCCCCACCCACTAATAGTGACCACAAGAGATAACGGTAATTATATTGAGGTCCTTATATATTCCTAGTATACCACTATTAGTGGTGGGGACCCAACCCAAGACATAGTACCTTTGGCGGCCTTTTCCGGGACCTTGCATCTGCAACGATTCGTTCAGATCCACTGCTTGAAAACTACATCTGAGAGACCAAAGAGTGGGGGGATATCCCTTCCTTTTGGGGATTTGTCGTAAGGGTTTAGGATTTAGGGTTTGAGGTGTAGAGGGGCTGCTTGCTCATGCTGTTACAGGCCCTCCAGGCAGGCGTCCTGAAGGGAGGCACGGTGCAAGATCACCACGGCCACTGCGTCCTCAATCCGAACACTCCTGAACAGGGCTTGCATTTGTGGCAGTCATGCGGGTTTCAAGCCTGATGGGTACAGGGTTCATGGGGTGGGTGAGGGTTTTTTAGCAGTTACTTCGAACACATTTACTAAAAGATAAAAACTTGAAGTTTTCAAATCACCCCAAACACCAAGAACCCTTGAAGAGCTTCCTGGGGCAGGGGATAAGGCATTTCACTATATAGGAATTGTGTAGGGATCATATTCCCTTATTCTCTCACCCTAAACCCTATATAATGTTCCCTTATTCCTTCCCTACTAGCCACTATCTAGGGATTGTATTCTACTAGCCCGAAACCCCAAATCCTAAACCCTATATGATGCTCCCTTATTCCTTCCCTACTTATCACCTGTAAGAGAAGGCCTGCCTCCGGCCCAGGAGTTTGGCGTGCGCTTGGGCAAGTCGGACAAGACCTCGAGGCTCAACTCTGAATAGGTTTTAGAGTTTGGGGCTTGGGATTTAGGGTTTAGGGCTTTGGGGTTTATGATTTAGGGTTCAGGATCCCGTTTGGGGTTTAGGGGCATCATATGCTGTGTGTTTACTTAGAGGTTCATGGGCGCTTGTGAACGGGTAATCCAAAATTTGTATGTGGGTTGGTGTGGAGGGCTTACCAGATTTGCAGAATGAACTTCTTCTGTAGCCCAATACAAGCCTGGACCCGTGGCCATAATCTCTGAACAACACAGGGCATAGGGTTTGGGTTTAGGGTTTAGGGTTAGACATGAGCTAGTCTAAACTCCCCGTATAAGCCCTAAACCCTACACCGGGCAGGGGGCAGTGTAGATGAGCAGGTCCGCGGTCGTATGCGCTCCATAGGCTTCAACTTAGGTTGCAGCCTTTCGGGTTCTGAGGGTGTAAGGATCCACTTACCTTTTGGTTAGCTGGGAACTAAGGGATGGAAGAGACAATGGAAACAACTTCTTAGGGTTTAGGGTCTAGGCCTGAAGGACTGGAAAAGAAAAGGGAAACGAGTATAATGGGTGCACAAAGGGACAACTATAAGGATCCGTTCCTTCATTCCCAGCTAACCCAAGGTAAGTCTATGGCATCAGGGGCTAGGGTAGGCGTAGTAGGACTTACAGAAGCAGCAGAGGTAACGACGCCAACAAAGGGGGGGATCCTTTGCAATCATGCTTGCTACGTTCTACCGATAAGCACAAGCCTCTTGTCAGAGATGCATGGTCCCTGGACGACTGTGCGTGCAAAGCAAATGTCAAGTCACACGCCCTCATTGCGGTTGCATCACGAATCCATTCCAGCTATTGTGGGCTGCCCCGGTCAAGACCTCAAGTTTCCTCGATGCTACTTTGAGGGTCACGGGGAGTTCGTGAATATGCTTCCAACCCCTGCAAGCCATGTAGTACCCCCAGTAATCCCTGTTGTGAACAACCTACTTACTACGTCCATCCTCGCCCTGCAAATGACCCTACACACTCAAGCCAAAAACATAAAAACTAAACCCTTAACCCCAGAAATTCAACCCTAAACCCTAGACCGTAAACCGTGAGGCGAGTTCTACACAAGTCTTGGACCGCGAGCTAAAAGACGCCAGGAAGGTCATTGTAGCGGTCGCAAGATAATGGAGACTCAGATGGACAAACCATTGAAAACTGAATGACAACTGGGTTTGTACAGAGGCTTGTACAGAGGCTATACCAAGGGAACATGTAATGTAGGAGCCTTCTTGATTCTCGATTTCAGCTTGAGGTCTTTTGAGGTACCCCTTACCATACTTATACAAGGAATCAAGGATCACCAAAGGAATCAACGATCACCATATTTGTAATTAATCATGCAGCTTCTGCAGTACGTCAACACGTTGCAGGCCAGTACTCGGGAAGTGCACTCGAAAAGAATTCTGACTCTTCCCCTCCTCACATTTCTCACCGCTAGAACCCATTGCAAGCTTCGAAAGCCCCTGCGACCCGGAAAAAACTGTTTCAAAACGGGCTCAGGGTATGATACAACGATGACCATGAAGGCAAGCACCATCCAACTGGACTTTGATGCTTGTATGCGAGCCAGATGCTCTCAAGCGTTCGCGCGGTCACACCGCTGCCGCCACCACCCGAGCTAAGCGATGTGGAACGCAGCTTCTGGAAGTACCTCTCTATCGGATCAACTTTGAGGCCCTGATTGAACTTTGCTTTCATCTATCTGGAAATGCCGCAGTCTCACTAAGCAGACGTGAGCGGGGGGAAGCTGCACGATTGTTGGAGCCTGCAAGTATTTCAACCCTCGGAGACAGAAAACGGGTCATGATGCTTTTGCTCCGTAGAGTGAACAGAGCTGTGTGAAACCTGTGGGGCTCTCGAATTCCGCGATGACCGACTGCCCCAAACCCTACATGACGCTTTGCTGGTCTAAGGGGTCTTGGATTAAGAGTTGAAGGCTGCGTGGACAGAAAACAGCATGTCCTGTATAAAGCACTAGTCTGGAACCCTAAGCGTCCCCTCAATAGGCCCCCCTTCCCTAGCAATAATCGTAATAGATAGTAATAAAAACAATAGTAATCGTATTCAAAATAAAAGCAATAATCATAATAGTAATGAGAATAGTAATAATAGCAGTAATAATACTATCAGTAATAGTAGTGCGCACGTTTCCAGCAAAACAGCGGCTCCAGGCTCATCGTCCTGCTTGGATTAATCATAAGACTGTGTATCATATGACTATACTAGGGTCCTCTTTTGGGGGACCATGACCGTGGGATCAGTATGGGGCGTATGGTTTTGGGAGTTCTGTGCATCTTGAGATCTGTGCTTGTTGAACTGTTGCTTTGATTTGACATATTAGACGTAATGCTTAGGAGGTCACGGCCGCCCTCGCGCGGGCACAAGAAACCTCCCCACTGAACACCAGCGAGCAAAACCTCGGCTGTTCCGACATGTCCAGAGAAAGTTGGGTCCCCCCCTGATTTATCACCTCCATCTTAGCCTTTACATACCTATAAAAACGCTGCTGATTTAGTACTTCCCATGCATCCCCATAGACCACTCTCTAGTTCCAGCTTCCATTTCATGTCCCAATGTCTTTTCCAGTTTATTCTCAATCATTGGGATACTACCCCTAAACCCTAATCCCTGATTGATATAAAACGGTTAAACCCAGGATCTTACAGCCAAATCGAATTTCCAGGCCAGTCCAAGCTGTTGGCTGCATTTTTCTGCATTGCTTTCTGTGTATCATGTCCCCTTGGTTTTGGGTTTAGGGTTAAGGGCCCCCTTGAATTCTCAGACTCAGACCCCCTATCATGGGTCCCCTCAAAGGGGGGTTGAAGGGGATATGTAGAATTCAAGGCTTTGGTTGTAGGAAATTGGGCACGTTAAGGAAACAAAAATGGACCCCTCAAAGCGACCTCAAAGCGATGCGTCTGTCTCTACATTGGGAAAATGGGGGTATTGGGAGGCTCCATGTTTTGGATCCTTTACAGGGTCTGGGGAAATGCTAGGTAGGGAAAACCTAAGTGTAACAGGTAAATTCTTATAGTCTCCTCACTTTGCTCGTAAGGATGATACTTGTGTTTCGAAAGATTCCCACCTCTACCCGGCAACAAGTTCTGTCGGGTCTCCATGTACATGGATTCATATAGGGAAGCCGTGCAAAGTGTAGCAAGTACCAACGCAGCATGAGTTTTGATTGAGTTGAGGCCTGGAGCCTTTAGGGGTCTAGGAGTTTCGTGTTTGAGCTTGCATGCCGGTAGAAGCCTGAAAAAGCCCGATAAACCTTGCTTGGCTGATGCGCATGGCTTCCCTGGCATTGAGCACATTCTGCACAGTACCCTGTAAGACTGCACAGAGCTCTAATTGGGAACCTAGTTGACCTGCCTCGATGGGATCATCCCAGCTGCTTGGGCGCCATCCCTCAGTGGATTGACTTCCTTTTTTTCTTGGCTAATGAGTTGCACGTGAAGATTTGAGGCCGGCGCGATCCGGGGTTGGAGTCGCTCAGGGACTTTCCTCTTGTTGTGGCTGTATTCGTAGTAGCCGAAGGGGTCGGTCCATGTTCGGCCGTGCCAGCCCATCTTAGCCAGGTTCAGCTCCACACGAAGGGAGCTCTTTTCGGGCAAGGTGTAATGATAGAAGGATTTGTGTACCTGAAACACCTAAGACGGAGGCAGCGGGGTAGGGAGCGTGTGCAGGAGTTACGTGCTTCAGGAGTGGGATCGAACAGTGATACAAGGAGCGCGCACAATGTGGTTTTGAGGACGCCACTGGCTTCTTCGGGGCACTCACATCCTGGGCGAGTACACATTTTTTTGTTCTCACATATGAAGTTAGGTCGGCTTGCTGAGCTGGCCGCTTCGCATGGCATTGCCTGGTCCTCCTGAGCATGGCGTGCCCCAACACTGTGCAGTAACTACGTGGAATCGCGTGGCCTGGTTTTCGAGCCGCTGCTCTCGGCGATCCTGGCTGAGCTTCATTTTGTCCGCTCATTCAGCCATCCTTCGATTCAGCAGCAATCATGGCACCTGCCGCATCAGCTCGTAGAACTCCAGGTGCTGAGGCAAGTAGCAAGTGGAGAGTATGAAGCTGCAGTGATGAATGCACTGGGTTGTGGACTGCTGCGTGCCGCTCTTCGATTTCCGTTGTTGTCAAGTTCGCTCCCCACCAATCCTGTCGGTGCTGAATTCAAAATGTGTTCTAAGATTATAGTGGCAGCTCCTCCTCCTGCCCTTCAAGGATTTGCACTCGTTCGGCCTTGCATGGACGTGCATGATCCATAGCAGATAGCACGTTGGCAACGATACCATGATTGTGTTGTGGGATGCGGGCCGTGGTGAGGCGGGCCAACTCTCCTCCGCGGCGACGTTTGAAAGAGCAGCAGTAGCCGCAGAGTCCTCGCGTGGAGATGCCCTCCTGGCAGAGTGGAGATGGACAGATTACTTGCGGTGCTGTTGCGCGTGCCGTGCGGCCGCAGTCGACCGTCTTGCAGACTTCCACTCGCCTATACGGCATGGCCTCTGGGCTACCCACGGGGCTGTTGTTGTTCACGCACTCATGTACGGGTAGCCCTTTAGTTAATAATGCCACTATCGTGTTACTACCAGCGGTATTCTGGTGGATTGTGAATGTGGCTATATTCAGGCACGCATTGGCAAGTTTCAAGTCAGGCCGGCACCGGTACGAGGGATTGGCAAGACCTCAGAGCCCCATGCTGAAGCGTTACGTATAAACAACCGCACATCAGCAGATTGCACATCTGAGACCGCTGCTGTGAGGTTAGGCAGTGCACTCGCGCGCGAAGGTTGTGCTTGCGAGCCAAAGGCAGTGCAGACACAAGTATGAACGTCACTTGGTTGGGGTGCTGCAGCAACGCGTATCTAGCGGCTCTCTGATAGGCAAATCTCTACCAGACCCTTGGGCTCCTGGTTTTTCACAGGAAAGCGATGAATGGATCCCTATAGTGGTCCCTAAACCATCCATAAGTGACCCTGATCTTGTTGTAGTGAGAGTAAAAGTCCCTGAGTACTGACATAACAAGGCTTTAGGGCACCTGCAACAGTCCCTCGCAGTAACTGCTACTGCAGGGAGGGTGACCTAAGGCTCAATGCAGAAAGCCTCCCTGCGGACGTCAGAGGGTGTGGAGCGTGGTCAGGCCAATAACACACACATCAACTAGTGAGAAATGTATGAAGGCCACAGAGCATGCTTTCATGGAACTCACCCTGAACTCTAAACCCTTCTGCGCCACATCCTTTCATTCTCCAATCACCCTCTGAAGGCTTGCAGTGGAAAGACGCCGGCACAAGAGTACAAGATAGGAAAGGGTAGGCAGCATTGAGCTGAGTGAGGTCCTCGTCCAGCGCTTTCTCCTTGGCCCACATCAAGTAGTCGCGCAACCTGTCATCATGGATTACGTCAGCTCGGGAGGAGGGCTGCGAATTAGCACCCGGGAACCATCTAATCATCTACCTAGCGCATGGAAGCTGAAGAGTAGCTACCAGTACCTTGGCCTGCAAATACCCCGTATCAGGATACGAGTCAGGACTACTTCAGCTACCCCACTTATACTCCTAACTCTATCTACCATTGAACCTCCCAACACTCCTTAGTAGGCCTGAGAATCTCTGACAAGGCCTGCGTCGCAAAACAAGCTTTGGCTGATCTTGCTTCGTTGAAGTTTTAGTTTCTATCGAACGTTCCATGCTTGGAGGGTCAGGGGAAGATAGTATGTATGATCACAACTCCTACAGCTCATATAGTAACCCCGACTATCCCTGTAATTAACCTACTTACTAAGTCCCCTGACCGTCCAAGTGGGCAACACTTTTTGCGGAGTGGCCTGAACAGATGTGCAGGGGGCGCCGTGCCCTTGTCTACCCTTCCCTATCACATGTACGAAATGCATTGAAGGTCTATGACAAACCAAAACCTGCAAGAAGATTTCAACCCAATTCCAAATTGAAGAACCCAATCCCAAACTCCAACCAACAACCCTAAACCCTGAACCCTAAACCCGAACCCTAAACCCAAAGCCCAAATTTCTGGACCTGCAGCCTTCAACCCAAAACCTATACCCGAAACCTCAGACCAAAGGTTCCTGCGGTTGAGGGTTCAGGGTTTCGGGGCTTAGGGTTTAGGGTGTAGGATTTAGGGTTTAGGGTGCTAACACCCTCAAGCCCATCTAAACATGAAACCAATGATAGTATTTCGCTTCGCTCGAAATGCTGTCAGAAGAAGTAGGAACTTACCATTGCTTAGGGTTCTGGGTTCCCAAACTTCCATAATTCCAGAACTCGAAAATTTTAAGCGTAAAAATGCTCGCCCCTCCCACCCCCTCCTCCCAAACCCTAAACCCACAACCCCTAAACCCTAAACAGGTAATGGTAATCAACCCTAGCCTGAAAGAATTATTGACTCGGGGACCCCGTGTGGTCCCAAGTCGAAGGCGGCCTTTCATCACCGCCCGCCGATCCCTGGAGCGTAGCCTAGGTTTTAGAGACGATGGTGCAGGGTGTAGGGTTCAACCCCCTTGCGTCCAGGGTAACGGTGTATATATACATATATCTGTATATATATATTTATGTATTTGTATTCGTATATGTATATGTGGAAGACATTGGATTCTAATTCGATGCTTTATATACTCATACAACTTGTATCTATACATATGTATATATGCCACATGGTGTTTTAGGGTTATGCATCGAAATTTGTGATTTTGTGGGGGTCATCTTCTAGAGGTAAAGCAGGATTTCTCCCGACAGGCTTGGACGGGGGGCTCTGCGGTAGCTTGTTGGTCTTCCGAGTTAGGGGGGCGAGTAGCTTTTCAAGGCCCATGGCACATAATGTAGATCCCTGACTAATAAACCTCCTCCCCTTAATAGGGATTGTAGTCGGGATCCTAATATTAAGGCCCATAAAAGGAGGGGGTGTATTAATCACGGGTCTACAGTACGGAAGCAGACTGGGCTTTCCAGAAATGAGGAGTCCCTTTTAAATCTTTTTAAATAGGGAGTAGAGCGGCCAGGGGTCTATATCGGGGTTACGTTTTTTTCTGTTAACTCACGATCGTAAGGGGCTATAGGCTATAGCCTACCTATAACTTGAACAGCCTCCTACTCACGCAATAAGACACCTTTAAACGCAGCAAAGTGAGGAGCACACCTCAGAACCGCATGAGGATTCGCATTGCTATCTCGTAAAATCTTAATATATGGATGAGGAAAGGTTTAAGTTGAGACTCCACAGAGGAGACCCTGAAACTTCGGCCTCTAATTCTTAGCCTCTGTAGCTTTCAGCCGATATAACCTGAATGCACATAAACAGGAGCTATATTCTCCAGCTGCTAATTCCCAGCCCTCGGTTGTAAGCATTTCGCCCAAACAATCGCAAAACTCAACCCTACCTAGACCCTCCAATGTAGTACCTTTTTGGTAGTCCTAGGGCTCGAGAAGACCAACAGCGGATCGCTCCTGCCCCAGCACGTAGTGCGCAATAGCCATTCCTAAACCCGCTTCGCCGAACTGGCATCGTCAGTTGCGCAAGCAACGGTCAACCGCCAGACAAAGGGCCAGGAAAGGGACCCATCTGCTCAAGTCTTTTGCTTTGCTGGCTCATCACCACGGCACCCCGCCTCATTGGGCTGCTAGACTCTCCTGGGACTTCTTGCACCGCTGCAGGATGTCATGGGGCAAACCCTGGCGCAAAAGCAATGGTGCAGATGGGTACGCTACAGCACCATCCTACTACTCTTCGTCTTCGGGCAGTGGGAAGGGCAGCTGGGCGGAGGACTGGCAAGGCTACAACAAGAAGGAGCACAAGAAGGAAGAGGCCAAGCATCGGTTCCCTGGCTACAATCAGCAGCAACAAGCCATTGTGGTGGTCGCGGAACACAAAAACCAACCACATGCAGTGGGCACGGAAGAGGATGCCATCAAAGAAATCCAGAGGGCTGTGAATGCAGCCCGCAAGGCCGAGTAGAAGGTTGTCAAGATCCAAGCGGACCTTCGGAAGGGCCAGCTACAATGGCAGGGCTACGAGCAGGCTTTGAAAAAGGCATATGCCGCAGAGAAGACGAAGTTCCACAGCGATCAAACCAAACTGCGCCAAGACCTTGCGGAGGCTCTTGCAGCTCAGAGTACAACACGTGGAGCTCTGCGTGCTGCGGCGGTTGGCCAGTTGCAGGACGATGGCAAGGAGGAGGCCCATCTGGATGCCGACATGGACGAGAGTTGGCTGGCACTCATGCAGGACTCTACATTTGTGGAAGCGGAGGATCAAACAAGCGAATTCGATGGGTGGCTGCAAGAAGAGTTGAAGAAGATGGGCAGCCCTCGGACGGCAGCAGCGGCCAAGGCACGCATTGCAATGGCCCTGAAAGGAGAGGCCAACCCACCTGGAGGAGAACCAGTGAGCACGCCCAAGCGGCCCACTTGTATGGGGGTTCCTTCGCCTACCAGAACTCTGAAGGGCAACGGACCGGGCCATGGAAACAGTGGACCCAGGGCGATGTTCCCTTTTGGATGCAAGCCTGGCCTCTCCAGAGAGGGGAACCTGTTGACTGCCACGCAAGCTGCACCATACAAGGGCGAGTCGCCGGCTGTTTCAGACCCCTACCTGGTCTCTCCTTCGCATGTACAGAGCCATCTCCCAGACTCAGGCTTGTTTCCGAACACACCACCTACAAAGCATCGGAAGTGTCCCCGGACTGGCATCAAAGAGCTTGCGAAGCCAAAGGGCCCAGCTGCCACGGTGGAGTCGAGCCTCAAGCCGTCGCTTGCGGACAAGCTCATGGCCGCACGCACGATGGCGACAAGAGATGTGCAAGACCAGAAGCCGGCTGGCGCCCCATCAAGTGTCCTCATCGACGACGACCGAGACCACCTGGATGTTCCGATACCTTCAGGATCCGAGTTGGATCTCATGGATGGTTAACACTGGCAACGGGGTGGCCCATGCTCAATCTTGGGTGTGGGTCATGTGCCGTCGGAGCCATGCTTTTACGTGGACAGATGATGCTTGGGGATTGCATCTCTCTGTCTTCAATCTTACTGGAAACAAGCCTTTCTTCTTGGATCGTAAGAGTCTGGGCTCAATGTCCTGTTTCCTTTGGGTGCAAGAACATGCAGTTCGTTGTGATGTTCGACCTTCCTGCGGGCTTCAACTGGAAGGAATGTGGGTATGCTTGGATACTGGCTGCTGTCAGGAACCACTGGTACCTCATCACCTCCCCTGTGCAGTCCCTTGATTTTGTATTTATTTGCCGAGGCGGACTTGCTCTCTTTGGGCGATGTCAATTTTTGTTGGGCCTTGCCTGCCCACAATCCTTTTCTGGGGTACTTTCCTTACAGTCGATGGGGCATTTCTCTGCCATTTCGTTTGTTCACTCCATGTTACAATTTCTTGATGAGCTTCCCAAGCAGATGACTGAACTGGGCGATGTTCTACACCGGCAAATTTTGCTGTCAACTGTGAGGCTCTTCAGAAATTCTCTTTCAGCGATTGATATGCCTGCTGACTGTTTGTTCATTGGGTATGGCGACGCGAGTTTTCAATGTGGTCTTCAGAAGCAACGGGGGGGCCGCACTTCACTGTGCGGTCTCGTGCCGACGGAGCTTCTTCTTAAGGCCAACTGAGAATTGCAATCTTGTCTGTATTTTGGATGCTAGCACAGGGCAGCCGGCTACGTCGCCTGCTGCCCCTGGGATACCTATTGGTGAAATCCTTGGAGGTCTCTCAGACCTGGTGTACCTCTACTGGCGACAGATGTCACGGACTTTGTATGAGCGGATCATTGCTTTGCTTCTCTGGGGTGGCGTGGTAGCCAACACTTTTTTCAGAACGCTCTGTATGGTCTGTCTTGTATATCAATGCCTCGATTGGCTTGAAGGGAGGCACGTGCAACCCTGATGCCTTGATTCTCTGTCTCCGCTCTCTCTGCAGAGGCGCTGGCTGGCATTGGGGCCTACCACTGGCGCACTTTTCCCCGCGACAAGCAGACCTTTGCAGCCGCCCTCGAAGGGGCAAGCGGAGGACTATGAAACCTGGCTACTCAAGAGACTTCTTTCTCTTCATGCTGATCTTCTTTGCTCTCTTTGGCAGAGTCAACGCAGGCTCTGGCAGATCAGATGGGCTGGACCCGACAGGCTTCCGTGCAAGGAGGCGTGCACGGCATAGGTGCGGCAGCCTGGTTCATCTCCGCCATTTGGCACGCAATCTGGACTCGCCCACTTCGTCTGATTCGGATCCTGAAGACCAGTACATGTGGTATTATTTCCGCGTCTTTGGTGTTGGCATGTGGTCAGAAGTGATGGTCAGAGAATTCAGGGTTGGAGCTGGTATTCGAGCTGTACTGGATTCATTGGAGGTCGACTCCCAAATTGGATAGCTCAGCTCTCCTGGACACCTCGCGCCTGTGCGAGGCTTGCCCATGCATGACTATGTCGCCGCTGTTTGGGTGCCAACTTGGACTCAGTATATACCTGGAGCTATCCTCCTTATTGACCCGTCTCTTCTTGGCAAGGATCCTTTTTTGATCTGGTATCCGTATCGCCATATCACCCTGGACCACCTTCAAGAACTGCTTGCTGACATATGGGAGTTCGATATGTTTGCCTTTTCGCTTTACCACTCCCACCAACCCATCACTCATACCAGCATGTACCTGGCTCGAGATGGGACGACCATTTGCTTGCAGCTTGATGCGATGGCACAGTATGCATTTGAAAACGAATTCCTGGCGTTCAATTCCTATGCTATGTGGGGACGAAACATGCTCGATCAGGATGACCCACTTGACCTGCCTTGGGATATTTCGCACGTTCAACTGACGTGTGATGGCGATACCTTTCCTGTTTCTGTTGGTTTTGAGGAACTCACCCGGCACACTTTGCATACCATTGCCCACCGTTTCACTGAGGGCGCAGGAGATGCGCATCTGCAGCTGGCCAGGGAGGTCCCTGAACGATATACAGTTTCAGGTGTCCCAGTTCTGCACTTGGTGTTTTGCTCCGCTGACGCACCGCCCCTGGATGAGATCGTGATTTTCCTCGACTTACGAGGGATCGGTTGGGATGGCCGCGCTGCTGTCCTTCCTGATGGGCGATACAACGCAGCTGAACTGATCAATTCACTGGAGCTTGATATCCCTGATGTTCCTGGATTTCGCGTTCATTTTTCGGGTGGCCGTCGTAGTGGCGGAAAATGGACGTTTCAGAATGGGGACGTCTTATCCTTCAGTTACACACCGGATGAGTTTCCTGCGAATGACGAGTCCTCTGAGTCGGAGTGCTTGCCCTCCGATGGCTGTGGTGACAGCCACGACAGCGCTGCCTCGGACCGCAGCCCATCTTCGCGAACTGACCCTGGGGCTGGTGGACATGAACCTGCCTCTGGCTCTAGAGGTCCAACTGGCTATCAGGATGCCGGCTTCACTGGGCGGAGCTGCGCACAACCTGGAGCACATGTAGCCCTCGCAGGCTCTGCAGATATGTGGAACGATGCTGATTTTCATGATGTCCTTCCACGAGGATAGAGACCTTTCACTTCAGCATACAGCGAAGCATGGAAAAGTCCGGCCCAGACCGAAGCGAGCCCTACATGTCCATGGTCTCAGATGGGGTCTCTTTGGTTTGGTTCTTTACAGCCAATGTATCAATGTTTTTGGAGCAGTTCCGGAGGACTCCTGTCCTGCTGTTCTTCTTCCAGTCTATGGGGCCCATGAGCTGTCGTCGTTGTCCTTGGACTCACAAGTTTCTTGTTCCCAAACCTCTTTGGTCCTTGATTGGGATGACTGCAATATCACCACGGGACCGCTGGGATCTGGCACACCCTTTGGGAGCAAAGATGAACTTCACGGCACTACTGCGCTTGAAGATGGAAAGGGGGGTGCTTTTCGCCGCACCTGTGCTGAACTTGGCTGGTTCCTTACGTGCGTCCATGACCACATCCTTGCTGACCAGGATAGTCTCCGCATGGATGCTAGGTGTGAAGGGGCAGAACCTGGACAGCGACATTGTGCCCCCAAAACACCCCTGAGTATCTTCGAGGCCTTGCAGCTCCAAGAGTGTGAAGTTAGTCATGACTCCCCCGGTTCATTCAGCTTCGGTTTGCCTGTTGGATGGAAGCTACCTGCAGACCTTGTACGGACTTGGGACGACTTTGCCCTGCTCACGGATGTCTGTGACTGGCATCTCCATGAAGCTAGCGCTGCTGCACTCCGTTGCTCTGGGCCACTTGATTGTGGTCACAACCGAGATTGGGATTTGCACCTCTACACCGATGGCTCGGCTAAGGCTGGCCAAGCAGGATGGGCGGTTGTTATTGTTGCATCAAACCCTCATACTGGTCGATGCTCTTTCCTTGGCTGTTTTGGCGGACAGCTTGGAGCTGCGGATGACCTGGGCTCTTCTGCTTCAGATGCCCTTCAGGTTGCCTTATGCTGGGCCTGTCTCTGGACCCTGCCCCAGATCCCTTTCTTTCAAGCTGCTTTCAACCGCACTGCCTTGCGGCTGGACTTGGAGCCAGTGGTGACTGCTGTTTAGCTGATACTCCGATGTCTCGGCCCCTCCGAGGTCTTTTCTCCGTCATACAACATCGAGGTGGCAGGCATTTTCTTGGTCGACATGTCAAAGCCCATGAGGGACATCCCTGGAATGAATTGGCTGACACAGCTGCCAACCGCTTCCGCTGCGACAATACCCCTATGTTGGGTCTATGTTCGATTGCTATGGCGTTCCGCAGCGTTGATTGGGCATGGGCACCTTCAATCGAAACTCTTGGCATGCCGCCACTTGCTTATGGCCCCAATGGCGCCTCATGGGTTCTCAATCGGCATAGAGGTCTGGGTCCGCTACCTACCTCAGCAATCCCCATGCACGGAGATGAGCACACGCCTTCGGCAATGCCTGACGAAGATTCCAGCTGGCTTGGACTTTCCATTAAAGCCCTCTGTGCCAATGTTCAAAGCATGGCTGGCAAGCACAAATACCTTGAGGCGCAACTTGTTCGGGGTGAATTTGATATTGCGTTCTTTCAGGAAACGAAGATCAAAGGTGGGTTGTTCTCTACCTCGTCCTTTCACCGTTTTGCTTCTGAACATGACTCGCACTGGGGCGTTGCTATCTGGATCAGAAAATCTTTGGTCATCAATGGCAACCTCACGGCCATTACCCTTTCAGATTGCCGGGTTCTGTGCAGCGAACCCAGACTCTTGGCTATCACGATTCAGGTCTGCGGTGTCTCTGTTCTCTGCGTTGCTGCCCATCTGCCACAGCAACAGCATGGACATGATCCACGGTCTGCCCTCTACAAATCTATTACTGCTCTTCTCAATGCTCCGCGTCAGTTTGACATTGTGCTTTTTGGGGTTGATGCCAATGCCAGGCTGCCCTGTGGGTTCAACGGTGTCACTGGCGAGGTCGAACATGGCGAGCCGGATCAATACGGCTTCGACTTTGTGGAGTTTCTCGCTAATGTCAGTCTTTGGGTGCCGGCAACCTTCTCTGCGTGTCATTCTGGAACATCAGCTACATGGCGCCACCCACATGGCCATACCTCTAGGATTGATTTCCTGTGTATTGGTGGTACTGCTAGCCATGAAGGTGTTCATTCTTGGACTGACACTGACTTTGATTTGTTGACGGCTGCTGATGACCATGGTGCAGTGGCTGTCAGTGGCTACTTCTGGATCTGCAAAGCAGCGCACGGACATGACATCCTACTCAGAAGGCGCTATGATGTCTCCAAACTCACCTCCTCTGAGGGCCAGCAATGCATCAGTGATGCTCTCCATGAGATTGCAAATGTGCCTTGGTCAGTTGATGTCAATTCCCATGCTGCTTACATCGAGCAGGCTGCACATGGTATTCTCATAAAGCATTTCAGTATACCCCAAGGAAGTCCAAGGTCCACCTACATCAGTGAGGCTGTTTGGGAGAAGCGGACCCAAAGGAACATCCTTAAGGCAAGAACGCGCTTCTGGAAGGATGGTCATAAGACTGCTCTGCTCCGGGAGGGCTTCACTCGACTTGCTGGCGGAACTTGCGCCTCAGGCTGGTGGGTCAAGGTTGATCTGCTTTATCATGTTTTTGCGGCGGCCATTCGATACAGCACTGAGTGGATCAAGAGACAGATTCGTACTGACAAAAAGGTTCTCCTGACTCGGAGAGCTGGAGGTGCTGAGGGTTTCTCCACCGTTGCCATTCAGAAAGCTCTGAAGCGCTGTGGCCTTGGGCGGAGAAATGTTGGTAAAGGTGGTAGACCTGTTCCATTCCTGTTGAACAAAGATGGCCAACCGATTGTATCTAGACAGGATTTGGATCGGCGTTGGCTTGAGCATTTTGGTCATATGGAGGCTGGCCACAGCATTGCTATCTCACAGTTCAGACACCTTGTTGAAAGTTTCAGGCCTGGGCACGATGTCTCGATTGACCTTTCGCTTGTCCCATCGTTTCTGGATGTTGAACAGCAGTTCCGCAACGTTCGCTGTGGGGCTGCGGCTGGCCTAGATGGTCTCCCACCTGAACTTTTCAAGGCTGCTCCTCAGGAGATGGCTCGCCTCTTCCACCCACTTATGGCAAAAGCTGCTCTTCATATAGCCCAACCCATACAGTGGCGGGGGGGGGTGCTTTTCGAGGCGTACAAACGCAACGGATCCCCTTCCTTGGCTGAGAACTATCGGTCATTATTCGTGTCCAGTGTGCCTGGAAAATGTTTCCATCGCATTGTGAGGGACAGAGCCTCAGGCCTCATCGAGGACACGCTTGACACCCTCCATTGTGGAGGGCGCAAGCGGCGCCCTGTTACGTTACCATCGCTTGCTGCCCATTTGATTGCAAGAATGTACCGCGATAGACACTGTAGCCTTTGTTCCATTTTCCTGGACACGAAGAGCGCCTACTACAGAGTGGTTCGTGAGCTTGCATTTGGGACGCTTGAAGATGACAGCGCGGTGATACAGCTCTTCCACAGATTTGGTGTCCCCCCTGAGGCGCTTCATGACCTAATGTCCGTTGTCCACCATGGAGGGGTGATGGCACAGAATGGACTACAAGCGCATCATCGTGCTCTTGTGCAGGACATGCATGACCTCTCATGGTTCATCACGCCATATTCTGACGGATCCATGGTGGGACTGTCAAAGGCGGGATCGAGGCCTGGAGAATCATGGGCGGATATCGTTTTTGCATTTGTCTACCACAAGGTCCTCAGCGGGATCCGAGACATTGCGGATGCCGAAAAGCTGACTCTCCAAATCCCTTTCGCTGGTACGCAGTCCCCATTCCTGGCAGCAAACAGTCACGACGCCATTACGGGACCTTTGCATGCGACTTGGGCTGATGATTCAGTCTTTTTCACTGGAGATGCCTGTGCCTTGATCTCTCTGCAGAATGCTAAACGACTAGCAGGGATTGTGCTTGATGGATGTCGCAGACACGGTATGCAGCCCAATCTGAAAAAAGGCAAATCCGCCATTGTGCTTGCTCTGCGGGGCAAGCATAGTCGTGCAGTACGCAAGCTCCATTTCCAGAAAGCTGCAGACTGCCTGGAGATTGATACTGCTTCGGGAGAACCCGACCGTATTCATCTTGAACTGCAATATACGCACTTGGGTACTGCCTTGCACAAGGATGGTAGCATGTTGCCGGAGGCCAGACTTCGATTGGGCATTGCATCCACAGCCTACACCAAATATGGCAAACTTCTACTGTCGAATCCTGAGGTCGACTTGAAACTTCGCGTTCAGTTCTTCGATTCCCTTGTTGGTGGAGTTTTCTTCAACCTCGCCTTGTGGGTTCCCTGCTGTAAGGGCTGGAGTCACCTGGATAAGGGATATGCGCTGCTCCAACGTCGGCTCCTTCGGGCACACGTGCGACATGAAGATACGCAGTCTGTTCGATGTTCTGATGTTGCTGCTATTCTAGGGATGCCGACCTTGTACCTCATTTGTCGTATGAGGCGGCTCAATTTCTTCAGCTCCCTTGTGGCGGTTGGTAATGACTCCATTTGGGCACTCCTGCAGTCCGAGGGTTCCTGGATCAGACAAATTTGCGATGACCTGAGATGGCCCTGGGCCACTGCACAGCTCGAGATGCCCTGCCCGGCGGCAGATTCCTGGGACCAATGGAGATCGTATATCCTGGACAGACAGAACAATTTCCGCAGCGCTGTCAAGCGCGCAGGCCGCATTGCTCAGAAGCAGGAGCGGCTTGAAGCCCTCTGCATTCGGACCTTGCGGCGGCTTGGCCAGTGGGAGCTACAAGAAAGCCCAGACCGCATTCATGTGTTGTCACAGCCATATTGGTGCGGCCCCTGCCTGCGGGCCTTTTCTTCGAAGGCCGCTCTGGCTACGCACTTTTTTCAGATGCATGGCAGAGTCGCCAGGTTTAGACACCTGGCACGTGGCGATGCTTGCAATGCCTGTGGGAGGCGGTTCCGCGGTTTTCCACAGCTGGCGTTGCATCTCCGCGGTAGCAAGGCCTGCTGTGATTCCCTTTCTGCTGACGGCTACTGGCAAGACGCTGTGCTTCCTGGAATTGGTAGCGCTACCTGGGCTGAGGCCCGCAGGAAGGACCTCGGCCTCACCCTCCCTACTGAGCCACAGTATATAGCGGGGAGCTCTTCGAATGGAGAACTTTGCTGGACAGAAAGTACCACCTTGATGGCAGCACACCTTGACGGCGTTGAGTTCTGGCTTGACAGTGATCACCGTGGACCCGATGCTCTTTTTCAGTACTGCATGTTCTTGACCGAGTTCCCCCTGTTCCCTGATGAGCTTCAACTGGTTGTCGGCGCTACGGTTGACACTCTGTCTTCTTTCGGTTGTAACCTGGATGTTGATGTCTGGACTGGTGTTCAGAAATTCTTCAGTGGGGAGGCCGAAACTTGTTTGACGGTGGATATTGACAGTGCTGTGTTGGAGGATCATTTTTGGCGGGAGCCGCCGCTCTGCAGGCCCTCTCCTTCGGGAACTTGGCGCACAATTTCAAATGTCCTGGAGTTCGAGGAAGACACCCTTTTGGAGGGCGATAGGATCTGGCTGCTGGATAGTTGGCATCAAGGAAACTGGCCGCCTGGGTTTCTGACCACTTGTGATACTGCTGACTGTCTTCAACCCCAGGTTCAGAAGTGTCTTCTGTACATTCTCCAGGCATTGTCGCTTAAGTGGGGATGGCTCCGTGCCCCTGAGGACTTTTGGAACAGCGCCATCTCCATACCCTTCGCTAGGTTTCACCACGCATGTAATTAAGCTGCGACCGTCTTACAGCACAGCAAAGCAAAGCAAATTTGGTAGTCCTAATAGTCCTAACCCCAAAACCATAACAAACCCAAAAAGGAACTACATTGGAGGGTCTAGGTAAGTCCTCAACTCCCAACCCAGCCTGAAACCCAACCAGCTGCTCCGAGGGGTTATATAGGGTATTATATAGGGTTTAGGGTTTAGGGTGTAGGATTTAGGGTTTAGGGTTTAGGATTTAGGGCTTAGGGTTTAAGGTTTAAACTCCTTAAGCACTATCGCCCCGAGACGATGGGTTCTTAGTGGCTTTTTGGGCTGAGCCCGGCGCGGTGCTCTCGATGATGAAGTCGGCCTTCTCACTCTCCGTAGCTCCGCCCTGGCTTAGGTACACTCCCGGAAACTAACATGGAAACCCAAAAAGGGCCCTATAAAGACTACAGTCCTTCTAAAAAAGTACTATACGGGTTTCCATATTAGTTTGGGGGAGTGTAGCTTTATTCGGGAGGGGGTAACCCTAAACCCTAAGCCCCTAAACCTCTAAGCCCTAGCCCCTAAACCCTGCTAAGCCCTGGCCCCTAAACCCTAAACCTGCTAAGCCCTAGCCCCTAAACCCCTAAACCCTACGCCCTACACCCTAAGCCCTAATTAGCCCCTAAACCTTGAAAGATTGAGGTCAGTGGTTCAGGCTCAAAGGTCTGCGTTGACAGGTGAACTTGCACGTAAGTGGGTTGTTCTGACAGCGCAGCTTCAAGTGGGAACCCTAAACCTCTGAACCCTTCCTAAACCCTAAGCCCAAAACCCTAAACCCCTGAACCATACACCTTAAACTCCTGAACCTGAAGCCCTAAGCTCTATAACCCATGCGAGAAGCACGAAGGATGCGATTCTTCTCAAGTTCCTTCACAGCAACCCAGTCTTATGTCAACATGTCCATATGAGCTATATGGAGGATTATATAGGGGAGTATTACAGGGATATGAGTATTATAGGGACATTAGGAATTTAGTCTAGATGTCCATGTGGTCTGGCATTAGTATGCTTTTGGAGACACCTTTGCCTGCAGCCCGAGCTCCTAAACTTAAACCCTAAGCCCTGCATGCCTTTTCCGAAATCCTACGCCACAAAAAACCTCTGACCACGTCTACCACTATGGGCTATTAGACTTTAAGGGTACCTTAATCTACCCTTAATAGGGTCCTAATAGGGAATTTTAGGATCTAATAGCCCATGGTGGTAAGCGCTCCACCCTGAAACTCTAACCCTAAGTCCCACATCCTAACGTGGGGGGTGCAAGAAACAAGCAGTACCCTCCCGGAAACTAACATGGAAACCCAAAAAAGGGCCCTATAAAGACTACAGTCCTTTTAAAGGGGGGCTATATGGGTTTCCATGTTAGTTTGGGGGAGTGTACCATTTTGAGGTCTGCCTGCGGCGCCCTAGACCATTTCTCTACACACGGAACCTAGGACCACAACATTGACAATCATCTCCCACAAAAAACTACTACATCACCCCTGACCCCTCTAGATCCCTCTCTATCCCTATAACCCCTGCGAATGGAAATCATCTAGAACCCGAGAAAATTTGATAATCTGAGCCTGTAAAGTAACCTCTATATTTGATCTCATGATTGTCCTTTATAGGTAATTATGTATTTAAGCTCCCGAGCCCTAACCCCTAAACAGCCCCTGTATATCCACATATAGACCCCATATCCCTCCTTAAAGGGCTTGGAAACCCTATAGACTTGGTGATTTGTCAGGCCCGCCCTAAAACCTAAAACCCCTCAAAACCCCAAAACCCTAAAACCTAAACCCCCAAACCCCCAAGCCCCTAAACCCTAGGCCCAAAACCCCAAACCCAAATCTCTGCACAGTAAAACCCTGAAGCCCTACGCCGAGGCCAGGACCTTGCCACCTTCAGCAAACCTCAGATCAGTAGTGTTTTTTTGTGGTTGAACCTAGTAAGATAATATTTGGGGCTATGTAGGGGTTATATAGGGATAAGGGAAAAGAAAGTGGAAATTACTACATTATATAAGGTTATATTGAGTAGGGTGTGTTTGTGGTTGAACCTAGTAAGATAATATTCCTTATACAAAATACTATACCCAAAAGGAGGATATAATCTTACTCTACTATGGGCACCATAATATCCCCAAATAAAACACTACTCAGATGGACTCCCAAGAGACCCATGCACCTTTACCCAAACCCATAACTTACTGGGGGTTAGTAGGGAATATGAGAATATCCTATATTAATATAGAGGTTATATAGGGAGTATATTCCCCTATTCCTTTCTAAGAACCAGTAAGATATTGGAATCCAACCGCACATGACTTCCTGCTCTTTCGTGCGAATGGTTCGAGGGCTTCTAGGGATTATGACGGGGGACCCTGCAAGGGAAAATGTTCGCACGCCAAGCACGGCCACGAACGCCTTTCCAGTCCCTTGTTTGATATGGGTCCCCCTAAGGACTCTCCCCACCTATACTAGTTGCAGGTGGGAAGTTTACATCGAAATGGTCTCGCATAGATTGCACTTTATGTCCTTATTGGAGCATCATGGGATCATTTTGGAGACTACCCGTCTTTAGTTGGTTCTTTAAGCTTTAGGCTTTAGGATTTCAGGGCTTAGGGTCCTGGGCTTTGTTGTGGAATGAGCAGTGCTCCTTTCCCAAGCAGGGTGAAGGGGTTTGCATGGGTCCAGGAGTACCCAAACCCTGAACACTATGGGGCAGTGTGTGGGTGCACAGAAGGCCGACAGGAATGGGAGCAACTGCACTGCAACTTCTGCACCGAAATCCCCAAGCCCTAGAACATCTTGGGGGCTGCCGCCGCCTGTGACAGTTTTAATTGGTGGTCACATTAAGGGCTATGTATAACTAGGTTACTAACATTATCTAACTGTTACAGGCTGGGGGCAGTACTCAAACTATATCCCAGCATGCATCTTTACCATTGTTGACTTGTTTGCAGGTTCTATAAGAATGACCCTTCTAGTTCCATGCAAAGACTTCAGGTCCCCTTGTAACCCATCCGTCTCCTTGGGATCTCAAGAAATACTTCCGTCCTAAGAGAAAGCCTTAACACCCTTCACCTCAAAAGCCAACCCCTCAACCCTTAAAAAGGAAAACCTACATCCCCCAGCCGCTCAACATCAAAAACCCGAAGCCTCGCCACCCCAAATCACCCCACCTTAAGCCAAGCCACACAACCACCAAGTCAAATCGGCTGAGCAGTGGCGGAGGGAGGCCCGAGTTCACCGCCAACGAGGACTCAGTCACAGACAAAGGGTACTGTACTGGCCTTTAGGGATTCAGGGCGCCTTGGGCTTGGGGATTTTAAAGCTGAGGACTCAGTAGCGGAAAAGGGTGTAGAGTTTAGGGTGTCCTTTCCGTTCTGCTCTTGATTTGACCCTGTCCTGCCTTGTACTGTAGTGGCCTTTAGGGATGCAAGCCTTGGGTTTTGGGATTTAGTGTCGGAGGGTAGAGTTCAGGGTTTTAGGGGGTTGCATGATTTGGGGCTTTATGTTGAAGATTTGGGCGGAGGGACTGTGAAATATGGTCGCTATCACACGACAATCTGTGTGAGGCTATAACAGTCCAAATTCTTGCAGGCTTCCCCTGAAAAGCGATAAGCTGGCTTTCTCCAGAACAGGTGGGTCACAGAAGCGAATCCTAAATCTGATCCGACACATTCTCCGATGCTTTAAAGGGAGATGGTTGAACATAACATGTTGATATTCATTTCTGGGAAAATCAAGTCCCAACAATCACCCAATGAAGAGGCGCAGAGGAGCAAGTGTAAAACAGTGCTTGCCAGCGAGGGCCAAACCAACTTCTCTGACGACTCTTGCAAGCCCTGCGCCTCACTGGTGTTTAACACGGAGCGGGAGAGGGAACACAAATGCTACTTTGAGGGTTATTATGCAGGGATTATTACATGGATTCACTCCCAATTGAGCACCGCAATAACTTTCGGCTGTAAATACGGCGGTACATTCGCACGAGCGCCTGGGCATCTGGGTTCTAAAGCCATTCCCACACATTGCCCACCAACCGCTGCCAAAAGGTGCGTGGAGGTTCTGGGGTAGCTAATTCCGAGCAGAACAATCCCTCAACCTCCCACTAGAGGGCATAAGGGTGGTTGATGTCTTGGGTGCTCGTCAAGCTTGCGCACCGAGACTTCCATCAAGTTGCGGGATGAGGATCCAGCGCGCACACGCACACAGAGCACCAACTTACACTTAATCCGAAGCATGTTGATGGTTAGCTGATCCGAATTAGCTTGTTAGTTGCCGTACACCTCAGCCATCTACCTATCAGACATCATGATACGTAAGCCGCTGCAAAATCTACGCCCACGTAAATCCCCACGCCTTAATCTGTATCATAATCTCAAGCTATGCCTTCCTGCTAACTCCCTCCTCAAACAATAAGCGGCTCCTAAAACGGAATCTCAGCCTAACGAACAGATAAGATAACTGTATGTGTTCAAAGCGTTTTTACATACACGAAAGTTCTTCATTGCGAATGTTGGGGTTTTGGCTCCTTGGGGGAGTACTTGGCAGTGCCGCCCATTCAGGGCCGGCGAGTTGCATCAAAACCTAACCAAAGGTGCACTGAACCCTAAGCCCTAGGCCTTCAGCCCTACCCCAAACCCTAAACGTGTAGGGTTTAGGGTTTACCCTGCCTCAACACCCGAAACCCTAAACCCCACACCCGGAGCCTAAACCCAAGACATTAATCCTGGGAGCCAATACCCCTAAATGAGGTATATACCTTCAATCATACAAGGACCCTTTATAGGGTTTAAGGTGCGCGTATATTCCTGAATTGAAGTACAGCTTCCTCTCTTGGAACTCTCAAAGCCTAAACCCTAAACCCGAAACGCTACTCACAAAACCCCAA
Organism: Symbiodinium pilosum; assembly: GCA_905231905.1. Classification (NCBI taxonomy): domain Eukaryota; class Dinophyceae; order Suessiales; family Symbiodiniaceae; genus Symbiodinium; species Symbiodinium pilosum. The sequence continues at coordinate 136,467 of CAJNIZ010043815.1, forward strand.
ACCCTAAACCTCAAACCTTAAACCCTCAAGCCCATATAGAGTTAATCGGGTTCCTTAGTCTCAAAATGTCAAATTTTCTAATTTCCGAATTTAAAATCCCCCCCCCCAAACCCTAAGCTATGGCAATAAGCCTCAAACCCTAAACCCAAGCCCTAAACCCCTGAGTGTCCAGCGCTGATATCGTACGAGGCGCCTTGCCCTCGACCTTTGGAAGCAGATCCACGACCTCAGCGCCCGGGGATGAATGTAAGGGGCCTAAATAAAGGGGCTTAAGGTTTAGGCTTTAGGGATTTAGTTTAGGGCTTAAGGTTCATGGTTTACCGATTTAGGGTTTAAGGTTTAGGGTTCAAGGTTTGAGGTTTCGAGTTTCGGGAATGAGGGGTTAACAATGCTGTAATACTTGGGGTTGGGGGTTGAGGGATAGGCTTCAGGGTTCTGAGTTTGAGGTTGAGGGTTTAGGGATAGGGTTCATGGTTTAGGGCGTCGGGGTTCTATGCGGATGCGGATATACAGGCGCATGCAGGTTTTGGGGTTCCAAGGACCAGCTCCGAGCTGCCATAGTCCGCCTTAAGTAGATAGAATATGGGGTATATGGGGATCTTTTCATAATATACCCAAAACCATCTTCTAATTACTTAAGTGGGACTATACCCGACCCAAACCCCACACCCTAAATAGTAGTTTCCATTTTCTTTTCCATTATCCCAATACAACCCCCCCCATGTTCTATCTACTTAAAGGGGACTATACCCTAAACCCTAAACCCCAAACCCTAAAGCCCTAAACCCTATACAAACCCTGTGAGAGACAAACTTGCGGCCTAGAAGCCCGCATTAGCTGTTGAGCTCCCTCAAGGTTTAGGGCTCAAGTTTTTTGAGGGGTTTAGGGCTCAGTTTTTCTTTTTTAAGGGGTTCAGGGTTTAGGGCTCAGGTATTTTAGGGGTTTAGGGTTTAGGGCTCAGGTGTTTTAAGGGGTTTAGGGCTCAGGTTTCTTAAGGGGTTTAGGGTTTACGGATCAGGTCTTTTTAGGGGTTTAGGGTTTACGGATCCAAAAAGGCTAGCTGTTTAAATCTAATGAAATTATTCAGACCCCGAAAGGTTCAAGGTTTAGGGAAATTATGGTCCATGTATGTCTGGTACTTCTGGCTTGTAACCCAGTTTTAATCATAGCAAGAGATTCAGGAGGCGTGCAGTTAGACTATAGGTGCAGCTTTAGTTGGGTCATAATGACCCTGAATCTCGACGCTTCCGTGAACGTCCTATTTCCTTCTTGCCTCTCCTGTTCGTCCATGAACGGCAAGTACGGCCTGTTCAGAAACTACCATCTTGGCCCCTTGCAATTCTGGGCGGCCACTACGCTGCATCGAGAGTGTAGACGACAAACCATGCCTGAAGCAGCTGCTACTGAATGGTTGTGGTTTAGAGCTTCGGGTGCGCTAAGGGTCAGCAGTTCCCCGTGACAAGCCCGAGTAGAGCAGGATACGTAATCCCAACGTCTCAAGCGGTTTAGGGCTTCGGGTTTAAGATGTAGGGTTAAGGGTCAGAGGGGCCTTGTGGGATTCATGTGATTTGCCTAGGGTAGGGTGAATTCAAGGGTTAGTGGGAGAAAGCTGAGACCGAAAGAAAGGCCTCACCTGCCTTCCCTGTAGCCCTAGTACTTTCTCTATGCTATCCCACAGATCTTGCAAAAGACCGTTTTCGAGAATGAGAGGCCTGTAGCTATTCTCCCTTGTCAAAATTGCTGATACTAGGACACGAGGAACGAAAGGCCCTTCCTCAGAAATTTCACTGCTCCATATAGGATATCGTGACGCAGTTTAAGGCTTTGGATTTCTTGAGGTTTCCCTCGCTCGGATTGTCTCCCTCCCACTAACGTGGTATACATCAACATCGTAGGCCCCTTATGTGATTGCCATGACCCCTTTGGTCACATTTAAGGGCGAGGTGAGAACCTGAGGTCTTTCTATACATCTGCGAAGCTTACGTCAGTCAGGAGCCCCGATAGAATTTTTCATAGGGTGTGCCGCTATAACGCCTCCCACAGTGAAGCCAAAACCGAAACCCTCATCCGTGAACTCGACACATCAACAACCAATCATGGAACCCAAATGATAAAGAGTAGGCGCCCCTTTTTTCCTAGAATAATAAGGGTTACAGTAGATTGCAAAACGATTGTCCTTGCCGAAGGGGGCTGCACGAGAGTTCCGCAACATGATCCCAATCCAATCCTGAAGGAGGACCTGCTGCAATCCCTCTGTATAGGGATTTCCCAAAATTGGGTGTGCATTTTTTGGGGGGTCCCGGGGTCCCCATAGAAAGAATTAGGGTATTTGGGGGTTTATATTGGGGTCACCCCTTTTCATGGAAATTACCACATGTTCCCCATATGCCTGGGGTCGTTGACGGCCCCATTTTGAGAATCCGTAATTAGTAAAGCTGCATATGAATTTAGGCGCTACCGGAAACCCAAAACCCTAAGCATACTTGACAACCTAAACGACGCTGAAGGGAGTGTCCTGCTTTCGCAACGGAAACTGTCTGCTGCTCCATAGCCTGCGCTCCGACATTTTTAGAGTGTGCCCATTACTTTTACTTAGGGTTTGAGGTTTAGGTTTACTATTGCTAGTACTATTACTATCGCGTAGGGGCCAGTTGGTCAGAGTTTCGAGCAAGGTTTTTGGGGTCCTTCATGAAAGGAGCTCACCAGTATCAGCTATAGAGGGATGCACAGGGTGTAGAGTTTTTGTGTCGTCGATGAGGATGTACACGGCTTATGCATTTACCTGCCCACTTGAGCCATGGTCTAAACTCCTAGTATCCCCTTCAATAACCCCTTTAATACTCCCCTATATCACCCCCGATATAACCCAAACCCTAAACCCCATACAATCTTTTTTTAATCTTAGGGTTTAGGGTTTAGAGTGCAGGGTTTAGGGTCTCATGAGGGGACCTGCTCAAACCAGGGGTACCCTTAAAGTCCGGAGAGGAAGTGTACGAGGGGTGCTTCGAATAGCGTCCATAACCCTCACACCCCTTAACCCGACAAATCCAGAAAAAGTCTACCAACTGCTACAATTGAGTAGGTGAGCACTGCTCCCACTTAGTAACAGATGACCCAGATTTCTCGATTTCAGCATTTAGTGTCTGCGTCAAGGGTCCAGGGATCAAAGCTGATTTTTTGACTTTGGGGTGTATGGAGCTTGCACCATATGATCCGTTTTGGCTTGTAGTAACACCAACGAGCGTGGTCATCAAGCTAATATGCCTCACTACCCTATCTCAGTTGAGTGTAGGAGTCGGGCTGCCATAGCTTATAGACAATTGCATCTGGAAACCCTAAACACACGATTTTCAAAACTCCGTCCACCCAGATCTGGACTCACGGCCGCAAAGTGAGCTTTCTGCAAGGCGGTGACCCAACCAGTGCTATTGGCAAAAAAATGTACAGGGACCTTAGGAAACTCCCAGCTTCTTGGGCCACATCATCCAGCACATCAACGCAATCGCACCTCGTGAATGGCTGCTTTGTCGTGGCTGCGGATGGTTGAGAATTCCTTGGCAAGTTCAACGGCTGTACCGCTATAATCCTCTGCGGATGACTTATGACCACCATTCTAAAGCAACTCACAAACAGCAAGGTTTATGCACTGACCAAGACCTTTAAACACAACTAACTAACATGGGATTGCATTGTAGGGTTGGGGGTTACCTGGTTGCTGTTAAACTGTTGAGGAACTTGGAACGGTTTTGCGCAATAAGGAAACTTCTCGTTTACCATACATCCACTTTGTGTTCTACATACCAGCTATCGCCACTTTAAAGGAAGCCCATTACGGAAACTTATCTTTAAAACTCCTTCACTTACTGGTTCTCAGTAGGGAGTAAGGGAATATATTTTAATATACTCCCTACATAATTTAGTCCCCTCATAATATATGCCCTTGTGCCTTACTCACCCCCCGTAAGTTAACAGTAACCCAGATTAAGGTTGCTCTAGGCAGGCTTCAGTGACGGGTGTACGGAAGGCGCATCGGTACAAAGCGCTCAGCGTTGCGATTTCTTAGGATAAAGGGATTGGAGGGATCATACTTCGTTTCCCAACCCGAAACCCGAAACCCTAAACCCTAAACCCTGTTTCCCAGGATCAGCCCTTAAGTCAAAACCCAAAACCCTACATATCCCTATGTGTGGTTATACCCCCTCTAAAGGGTGTACACGGAATTTTGAGAAACTCCATCTTCTTCAGAAACTTACATGTCTATTGCCAGCAATCAGGCCACTATGGATCTGTCTTGAAACGGAGCTCTTCTCATGTACACCTCCACCCCCCAAGAGATAGCATTTAGGGTTTCAGGGTTTAGGGATTACGGGTTCAGGGCTTAGGGATTACAGGTTTAGGGTGTAGGGATGAGGGGTTTAGGGTAAGGTGCGCTGCGTAGCTCCTGAGAAGACCTTCTGGGATGGTCCTCGTCTTCATACAGAAGGTGGTGGGGTTTGGGTATATGGTTATGTTTGTTTCTATTTGGGGTACGCTCTACTTCTAAGTTAAAAAAAAAGGAACCTTAGACCACAATAGTGGTCGTTATATCTATAGAACCCCTACATCGCCTCAGTCTCCACTTCATTTGCAAGTTTCTGTTTCATTTGATTCTCCATTCTTGGCCCCAGAGGGGCCAGGACATCGGTAAGTGTTCCGACCCCTTAACCCTAGTTAACCCCTGAACCCGTAAACCCCTAAACTCAAAGCCCCTGAGCCCCTCGAGGCAAAACCCTTAACCCTTGAACCCCTCAACCAAGCCAGGCAGCATCGATGCAGCAAACGCCGCCATCAGCAAGGACCAGTGCCCCAGCCTCTTCGGGATGTAGAGCTTTTCTGGGTTGCTTCTAGGGAACTTAATTTAAGTCACCATAACGGGTATACATATATATACAATAATCAATATGGTCCAGAGCTTCACTGGGTTTAGTCAGCTGGGTTGTTGTTTTGGGTTTAGGGCTTTGGGCTACTTAAACTGGATGGGTATATACAGTAATTGATATGGTTCTCCCATTATAGCAACTTAACTTAAGTTCCTTAACAGCAACCCAGGTTACCCTCCCCTAGAAAATAGGGTTTGGGGAACCCAATATGAAGGTTTGCAAATGTAGGCATCCATTGTGGGGGCGCCCGTTTATGTAACCCCCGCCCGGAAAGGGTTAGGGTCTGGGGTCCAAGGCTCCATCCGAGTTTTGTTTAGGGTTTAGGGTTTAGGGTGTAGGGAATGATCGACGATTATTGGGGCCAACGCCCTCGATTCCTTGTAATGAGCACCTACCTGGACCCCATAAAGGATCCACAGAATGGAGCCCTCAAAATGACCCCCATTGCTACATTAGAGAAACTAGGGGATGATTGGGAGATTCCATCTTTTGGATGTTTTAGCGATCTGCCTAGTGTTGTGAGTGTAAGAGACTCGCTCCAAGACCTTCTCTCACACGCTGCCCTCAATCCGCTGTTTCCATTTTCCGGCCATGAGCCACTTCACAGCTTTAAAGCCTGCTCATCACATGAGTAATGTTTTTTTGGTGGTTGAACCTAGTAAGATTATATTCCTTTTATGAAATACTATACCCCAAAAGGAGCATTTAATTTTACTCTATATTGGGTACCATACTATCCCCAAATTACATACTACTCACNNCCCCCCCCCCCCCCCGCCCTTGTTGCAAACAGCCAAATCTTGAGAGCCTCTAATGCCCAGTCCGGACCATCTCGCACCGCTGCACACGTCAACCTCAGTCAAGCAAGGTATCAGCGATCCAGGGGCCTTCTGTAACCAAACGTAGAATAAGGGTTTGGTTTTGTGGTTTAGGGCTTTAGGGTTGGGGGC
>CAJNIZ010043815.1:144214-167434 GCA_905231905.1 Symbiodinium pilosum
GGGGCCCGTAGAGGCGCCGTCACCTCAAACATGCTCTTCTTCATGAATTCCGGACCCCCAATTAATGGAAAGACCCATATAGGGATGATGGAAAACAACATATAGAGGTTACATAGGGATAACGGTAAACAAAATGGAACTACGTTTTGGGATGCATGTTACTGGAGCTATGGAAGTCTGAGGGGTGAATCTTCCTACCTACTTCGGCTTCTACAGTGGAGAGGGATGGTGTATGTAGGGATCTTCTGGGGCTCTGAGGACCTTGCAGGGACCATGTGGGAAATGCTTTCTCTTCTGACGATCGCAGCTGCAAATGTTGAGGCGTTGCAAGCCCAGGTCTTTAAGGACGTTGGTGGATACGGTGGATACGAAAAATCCTGCATGACCCTAAGTACCCTAAACCTTGGGAATATTGGTACTATAGTATACCAAGGTCATGCAAGATTTCTTAATATCAACAGTATCCTTCCCCCTGCTGATGCAGTCTGCTGATGTGGACAATAGTCTTTGCAGGGCCCTCTTTGGACCTCCTTGGTAGCTTGTGGGATTTCACGCCCGGAACAACATGTGGGTGTAGGTTTAGGCTGCAGGCTACTGTGTCAGGGGAATTAGAAGCAAACCAAAGCACGAGTACCTATGGGGCCCCAATCTCTACAAAGACTGCCTGCATCGCGCTATTTTGAGCCTGAGGGTAAGCAGCGCATCTCATCGTAGCGCAGCCCGGCAAGGCCCAGTTTATGAGCCACATAGGCTACCCTACGATATACTGTAGGTTGCGGAAATCAACAGATGCCCTGAAGGAGTGCTGATATAATCTCCTCGCGTTTGTCTGTATGTGTCAGCTAGAACACAATATTGGCCACCCTAAAAGCCCGCAGGAAACAGAAGTCGACATACTACCCAGGCCAAAGCCCCAAACCCTTGAATCTAATTCCCTGAACTGGGTACTGCCCCCACCCAGTAACAGTCTATATTAGGGGTCCTATTAAGGGCTATATATAACCATATTATATTTATTATCCAAAGTTACTGAGAAGGGGCAGTATCCAACCTAAACCCTAAATCCTGAATACCCCAAGAGGCCAAAGCCTAACTATGGCTGAACCCTCCAAGGGGCTGAGGAACCACACCCACTTCAAGGGCCTGCATATCCTGGGCTTTTTGGGGTTAGGGTTTAGGGTTTAGGGTTTTAGTGTAGGGACGGAAACAAAAAGAATTGGACTTTGGGGGATTGTATCCTTGAACTTCAGGAGGATGTCGGTCCTGGGGGACATACGTTATTGTTGGAGGTGATGGGGGCGATGAATGTTAGCAGGAAAGGATCCGTTTTTCAGGCTTGTAGTAGGCTTGAGGCTAGGGCCTGGACAACCCTTAAATCCGAAAACCCCCTGCTACCTACTTGCGGGGTGCTTCAGACTAAGGAGTCCAATCAGGGCATCTGCCAAGGATTCCTTGCTAGCCCCAACCTTCAAACCCCAAAAGTAATGGTTCAAGTGCTGGACCCCTTAGGTGAAGTAGCACATTACTACCGATCTGTCGGTGCCTGTCCAATGTCCTTGCAGAGATTTGTCTCGCGCCTCGAAATTATCGCCTTATTTGCTGGGCACACTTCAGAAACATCCAGATACTAGCAAAAGAGCCGTAGGGGAGCATGCCAAAATAGCCCCTACCTGAATCCCCATTGACCCTCGGCCCTCTGTGACTTTTGCTATCCCCAAGGGCTTGCTCCGAACTTCTGGAACTTCCCAGTACGCTGCAGGCCCAGATGCTGGAACATGGCAATAAGATCTAAACCCTGAGCCAGAAAACCCTAAAGCCATATCTCTGGACGCAATAAATCTCCACATGTCACGATGAGTCCCTGGAAACTCCGACATATCCATAAACCTCCTCGGAAGATCATCTTGGAGTAGTGAAACACTGGTGTTCAAACTTTTTGGACTCTATTGTAGTTAATTATATGAGTAAGATCACAGGACTCAGTCACGGAAAGTGCTGCTCTGGTCTAGAATTTGTGCAGGTACAGCTCTGTGTATGCTCCTGTACTGAGAGGGATAGCCTCAGGGTTTGTCGCGCATATCCTTGCTGCTTGCTGCGGGCGGGAAGCCATGTTGAAAATCCAAAAGGTGCGATCATCATACGTAAGTTCACAACATAGAAACAAGCAACGGGCTTCTCGGAATTAAGGGAACCCCTAGACGTGAAAGGAAACGTGAGGGGCGGTCCCAGCAAAAACAGGCCAACAAACACCCAAACCCTGAACCAACACAACCCTAACCCCTAAACTGTGCAACTTTAAGGCATCACCCAGCTGTGAGCCCGCAAATTGAGGAGAATGCTTGTAGGATAACCTCAGCCCCACGACGCGCGAAGTGTTTTGTGTTCGTTGAACCCAAGTAGCTTTGTGTTCTTGCTATGAAGTACTACAGCTGATTGGAGACCGTGATCTATCTTTGTTTGGGACTACAGAATCCAAATTTGCCAAAAAGTCTGACTGAACTCCAAATGTCCCCCTCAATAACCCCTAGCACACTCCCCTGTATAATCCCTTATATGAGCCCCTTTAAGTAATTTAGACCCTAGACCCCAGACCCCAAATCCTCAACCCTATACAATCCCCTATAACAACCTCCACTTAAGGAGTCCCTTTAAGGAGTTTAGATTATAACTCGACTGAAGCCCCAAACGCCCAAGGCCAACCAGGCGTCATCTTGCACGCGGACTTCTTGGAAGTCAGACATGCAGTCCTTCCGTGGATGCAGGGTTTGGGGTTTAGGATTGGAGTTTCGGGTTTGGGGTTTAGGATTTTAGGGCTCTGTTGCACCAGTTGAAATCTCAATAGGACCTTCATTGCTTGCAGTCAAGTGGTGTAGAATTTCCCCCCCAGCCAACGTTCACGAGATTGGGCGCTAGGGGCACAGGGTTTTAGGGTCTCCACAACTCCTCAATCCTGAAATTCCCCTAAACCGTGTGGCTCATTCTAGGGATTTGGGATGTTCTAGGCCTAGCCTTGCGTTAAAGCCATCCTAAGAAACCACAAACTTGTGGAAATCTCTCCATGTGCGTCGCTAATGTCCATACAGCACGCACCCCCACTTCACATGTCCTCACTGGCCGGAAGAGCCGTAAAAAGCTTCGAATGACATCGCGAAGTTTTTGGACGCTTGGCTTTGGCGTCCCATTTCCTGAAGCGCAGACTTACTGGTGCTTAGTAGGGAATTAGGGAATATACTCCCGTTATATGCCCGATAACATATTCCCTTATTCCCTACTTATCTTCAGCAAGTACTAGGGATTGCTTGGGGCCTAGTTCGGTATCAATCAGAGACAACAGGATGTTCCCCTTCTTACAGAGCTCCAAGGCCCAAAAAAAGGATAGCCTTCCCTGAACCGTAAACCATAAATAGGGCTTTCTCCAAATTAGGGTCCTTTTTGTGGGTCCCCATAATAAGGATTACGGTATTTTGGGGTCTGTATTGGGGTCCCTTTTTTAGGGAAACTGCTCTGTACACCTTAGGGTTGAACATAAAACACCCAGCTACTGAGTTGCCAAGTCCTGCAGGGCCATGCGACAACAAGATGGGAGCGTTTCAACCCTAAACCCTACACTTTTAAACCAGAGAGCCCGATTTCTTCTTCCATCCAACAGCTCAGTCTTCTTATGAACCTTGAAGATGCCGCGGGTCTTTGTAAGGACCCCACGCTTTGAGAAACCTTAAATATGTTGAAAGGGAAAGCAGACGAAGTAGACGAACGCCGGATAATCACAAAGAACAAACGCATAACCAAAGCCCCCAAACCCTAAACCCTACTTCAGGGTTCCTGCGAGGGGGGTTGGTGTCCTCTTACTTGCGCCCTCTCACTCTTACACCCCCTTGCTCCCCGTGAACTAGCATCTGACGGGCAGAATGCGGAGCAGATCGCGCTAGAAGTTGGGTACTGTCCCTAACCTTTCACCGTCATACATACGTTCCTTCTTGAAGGTATGGTTATTAAAGCAACTGCAATGTCTGGCGACTTCTGTAGGGAACAGGGCAAAACCAAGCCAAATGAAGCCTTGCCAAATAACTAGGTTTTTGTTTTGTGGGACAAAAGGCGTCGTAACATACTCAAAAGAATTGATGTCTCTGCAGCGTATTGCCTGCAGTTGTCAACATGTGGCAAAGCAACGCCTCTCGCCCGCACGCCTTCTCTCCCCAACCTTCTTTGTCAACCTTGTTTAGGGTTAGCATTTAGGGTTGATCCCTAGACCTCAAACCCAAAAATGTACACACCTCAATCCCCACACCCTGAGTTTTCATGTGTAAGCCCTGGAACCGAAGCCCTTGCCTGCCCGACACCTTCAACCTGAAACTCTGGATACAACCATAGCTGCGTTGTTAGTTAACATGCGTCCTAAGAATCTGAATGGCAGAATGGAAAGAACATTGAAACTACTATAGGGTTTCATGTTTAGGGTGGTTTTAAATGAATGTGGACATGAAAATACAGGGCTCATTCTTGGGGATTCGACAGGGACTGCTCGATACCTGCATCTACTAACTGCAGCAGCCATCAGCCTGGAACATCCTTGTCTAAATCACTACAATAATCCTTCGAACCTTTGTGCTACCCATTATTGGGTGGGGGGTTGAGCCAAACCCCAAACACCCTAAATCCTCAAACCCTAAACCCTAAACCCAAACCTGAAAGAAATGTCCATCAAGCCCAGCTTCGTCTGTTTTTGCCCTCCAGGACACTCTCTTGGCACCTCGAAGTCGTAACCTGGGTTGCTGTTAAAGAACTCAGCGGATTAGGGTTTAGGGTCAAAAAATCAGAGGTTTTCTCTGGGGGGTCCCAACGATAAGGACTATAGCATTTGGGGGTCTATGAGCGCCACAACCCCTCGTAGGGGAACCCATTCCGGTAACTGAGTTGTCGGGCCGGTTACAACCCAATAAGTCATAGACTACTAATCCCAGCCATCTCCATATTGCTAACCTTACTAAGAACCCCGACCCTTCGTCCTAAACCCCAACTCCCAAACCCTGAACTCCAAACCATAAACCTTAAACCCTAAATTCTAGTTTCCATTGTATTTTCCAATATACTAAAATCACCTCGATTTAACCCTAAACCCTAAATCATATGGCCCTTAGCCCTAAGCCCCAAACCCTAAACCCATTATGGTAGCTTCCTAATAGCAACCCAGTAGCCGCAGGCTGGAGACGCCCTGCAGCCGAAGCTGTGACCACATTGCCTTAGGCTCAGGATCCAGGGTTCAGGGTTTAGGGTTCGGGGTTTAGGGCTTAGAGTTTAGGGTTTAGGGCTTACGGTTTAGGGTTTTACTGGGGTAAAATTGGGATAATGGAAAATGAAATGGAAACTACTGTTTAGGGGGCCTAGGATGGTCCAGGATTTGACGCTTTGGGTTTAGGTTCTAAGTTTGTGGTTTAGGATTGCATGTTTGGGTGTGGGATACATTCGAAGTTTAGGCAGCTTCGTTTAGGGCTTAGGAGGTTGGAGTTCAGGGCCATTGTAGATGCTTCCCTCAAATTAGGATTTCTTAGGGGCTTCCCAAGTTTGCAGGGCTCTTGCTTAGCATATGCCTGAGAACTTAGACTCACTCTCAAAACGCAGGATGCAGGGGCATCAACCGATGAGGGTGTGAGGATAGTTGGGGGTTAGATCTTTTGAGGTAGGTTTGAAGGTTTAGGGTTTCTAGGTTTTAAGCTGAAGTCTCTTCGAGGTCTCAGGCGTGAGCTGTAGGCATTGGGATCAGGTGCCTCGGGGGTTTAGGCTCAAACGTTTCTTCGGACACTGAACAAACTCACGCCGCTACAGCGGCCCCTAAAAAGTTGGGCAGACGATTATTAGTATTACTATTATTATCAACCCGATATCCTGAACCACATTACTATTACAATTATACCTGTTGCTATTACTATTCCTAGTATTCTTACAATTATTATTGCCTTGCTGCGGGAAGAGGGCTGGGAAAGCATGACTTCAAGCTCTGCCTGTGCTGTTGATGGAGGCACCCTGCCTCGTGGAACCACGCGTAACTTATGACCCCTCACAGCAGGCATTATCCAGAAGTAGAACACACCACCCTGAACCCTAAACACTCACTAAACCCTTAAACCCTAAGGCACTATCCACAAGTTGAATGAACCAGGAAGCATCATAACGCGTTTGTGCACCAATTTAACTGCTGAAGCCCCAATTCCATGACAACAGCATCTTATGGGGGCTGAAGCGGCCGAGCATCTCGCATCGGAAGCTGCGAAATTCTTGGACCACCTGCAAGCAGCATACAACAGCCTTATGCAACGCATACTTGGAAGCATTGGGGCCTTCCGGAAAACCATCTGACTTGAAAGGGGAGGTAGATCCCATCATCATCAAAACTACAAATCAGGTTATAGCTGAGAGTTGTCCTACTCGACACCCCAGTTCTACGTTTTCCTGATTCCTGAACCTTTGAGTACTCTGGGCGCCTTGCATCCTTGGCCCTATGATGTCCTATATACCACCACGAGAAAGCCTCACATACCTCCCCTGTGCACATACTGCTGGATGGTACTGGAACCCCCGCAGAAGTGTGATTGCTACCGCTCTCTGGGATGAGCAGAAGCATACAGCATCACCAGGTACATTCTCAATGCATCCGCTATGGAAGCCTTGTTGGGGATACCCCCGATCCCTGTGCAATCTCCACTTCTCTGCGTCCCTGAAGGCACTTTGCTTTTGAGAAGGCCCTAAACCCTAAACCCGTAAACCCGAAACCCTAAGCCCTAAACTACCCTACACCTTAGATCCTAAACCCTGAACCTCAGACTCCTAAAATGCTTTTCCTGGCTGGCCTCTAGACCCGCTTAGGGTTGAGCCCTGCGCGACATTGCTATACTAAACTTCCAGAATTCCAAGTAAAACGTGCGAAGGGTCTCGCAGGTTTTTCAGTATCCACGAAATCAGCTCAGGGTTGGAGTATACATATATACACATACATGCTCATAATTATGAAGCCGCTATATAAACCAAAGTTCCATTTCATTGTCCAGTTCCTTTTCCATTTGATATTCCATGTATGTCCATTTCCTTTTCTATTTGACATTCCACGTATACATAGGTATACATGTATATATATATATATATAAGAACTCGATCTGCTTCCGACATTTGTAATTTCCAAGCACACCAAGCCTTGACAGGACCTGCCCTTGTCACCGTCCCCACGATTCCTGGGTTGCTGTTGAAGTAGGCTACCATAATAGATTCCCTTTAGAGGGGTCATGGAGAGTATTTAGGGTTCCGTTTAAATGGGCTTGTAAAGAGGAGAGTCTAGGGCTGTCGCTATAACAGGGATGCGTGGTGAGGAAGAGGGTTTCCTACGTAAGGTAACTTCAATTCCTCAACAGCAGCCCAGTCTCGAACCAGCTGTCCGTTGTCCGCCACTCGCAGTTGGGACACCGACTGCCTGGAAGGGCTTAGGCAACGACCGGTGCGCTGGTAGAATGGATTTAGGGAACTGTACCCTCAGGGGTTTGTGCCTTTGATCCTTAAACCATGGTTACAGCCCTTAATTCGGGTGCTTGGGACCCAGAACTTAAAGTAACAAAAGAAAGTCTGTTGTTGATGCAATTCAGAAACCTATGCCCTAAATGCCCAAACTTACTCACTTTGTCCTTTTGCGCAGTGAGCCTGGCAAATTCGCGTCCAGGCCTCAGCCAGGACAAAGGCTTGGAAATGTGGGTCGCGGGGTGTTCTGAAGTGAAGAGCCACCTTAAAACTTTTGGAGGGACCCCGAATAGGGACCCTTGTAGCTTATGGGGATTAATATGGGGACATCCTAGGGATATAGGGTTATATCATGACTATATAAGGGTTATGTATGGTAATGGGATTAAGGGTCCCTATTAGGGGTCCCTCCTAAAGTCCCTAGAACCTCCAGCCAAAGCAGCCCTGCCTAAGGGTGGGGTCCTTCAAGGGGCACTCCGGGGGATGTAGTCCTACCCAGACCCCCAAAGGGATCTAAAATTAGATCCCCTAGAACCATATGGGAAAATATACAAGGATTATATAGGGTTCTAATGGGTCTATATAGGGGATCGAATTTTTAGATCCTCCCAGGCGTCTGGGTTATGTGCTGTCAACAAGATGGGGCCAGGAAGTCAAGAAGGGAGCACCTATTCAATCCATCGGCGCTTGTTCTTGGAAGTGTTTGTGGAACCTCTCTAAACCCTAAACCCTCGGGGTTTAGGGTTTATAGGATTTAGGGAAATCTTCAGAGGCTTCGTGTTGAACTTGGGCTCGAAATCTGGCGGATCGACGCCGCCCTACATCGTGGCCCTGCTTTGGGGCAGTGGGGTTTAGGGTTTAGGGTGGGCTTTGGTTCTTAATACCCGCAACGCAACTCATCGGCGGCGGGTTTAGAGTTTAGGGTTTAGGGTGTACTGAGTGCTATGGGGACTACTATAAGGATCTCAGCTCGTTCCCAACTCGGCATGAATAAGAAAGGACATCTTACCTTGGATGCCCTTTAGGAACTGAAGCCCAAAACCTTCGTGCTGCCCCCACCCAGTAACAGTCGATAATAGGGGTCATGTTAAAGGATACATGTATACATATATATACATGGTCTACATTATGAAGATTTTCCAGCTGCTGCTGATTGGGAGCACTAACTATCTTGAACCCTAAAAACCCTAAAGTAGGCTGACATGAGCTATAGTCTAAAGTCGTAGTATCTGCCACAATAAACCCTATAATAGTCGACTGTAAATTCCCCTATATAACCCCCTGTTAAGGAGTTTAGACCCTGAACCCTAAACCCTCCACCCTATATATCCCCATATAGCCCTACACAGTCCCTTTAAGGAGTTAAGACTATCGCTCACATGATTCTGGGCCACGAGACACATGCACCACACGGGCGCGAACAGTGGGGATCTGAGTATGGTCGGAAGCAAGCAAAGCAACCGCCTGCTTCACCTTTGCGAAGAGAATTTCTAACCCATCCCTAGGGCTCCCAGCTACTTAAATAATAGATTACTGGGCTATGTAACGAAAGGGGATTCAGGACCCAAATTATTTAGGCAACTGGAAATAACATGTATGCTTCATAGTATAAGAAATGCAAATTATTAGTAGTAATTGGGGTTTAGGGTTTAGGGTTCAGGAAAGTATGACTATGTATGAAAACCAGGGCACTGTTCTGGCGTTTGGGGTCTAGGGTACATTTGACATGCCCAAGATAAGACGACTCTGGTTGTAGAGACGTTCCAAAATGGGCTCACGAGTTTGAACATTCTCGTACATGGTGGCGCCCTCGCATGCTCATTCAAACAACGACTCCGCCATTTGGAGGGTTCATACATGAAGGTTCTGGGTAGTTCTAAAGGGGTCTATATGAGCCATAGTCTAAACTCCTAGTATCCCCCTTAATATCCCCTGTAGTAGTCCCCTATATAATCCCTTATACAACCCCCTCTTTATGGCTTATATACTATAAGCACCCAGATCTCCTATTCACAGCCCATGAACATTCACAAACCACGAAATACTTAGGTTTAGGGTTTAGGGTATAGGGTTTAGGGTGTGAAAGAAGACCCTAGGTCCTCTAAAAAAACCCTTCGGGAACCGCTTGGGTGACGATAGCTGAAGGCACAGAGGCTTCGAGGATTTAAGTTTGCATTCCGCGCCTCTGTAAAGGTGTTCCCAGTTGATGTCGATTCACAACGCCCATTTCGACAGTCTAGCCCATTGGCAAAAACCATGGGCAGATTAACCTCGAGCTCATTTACATGCGTGTTTCGCTGTCTGAGGAAATTCAGATTAGAACGGCGCGAGGATACCTGGAAGAACGTCGGTCCTCATCTACAGCGGCATGAAGTCCCATTTTCTGCATCAAGGCCTGCGACTCTCATGGCTTCTCAACTTCAACCTTTAGACGCCAAAGTCTGCGTTCAAATCGTTCAGGCCCCTAACCTAAAGCCACAATTTCCAAGCCCAAATCCCTACCCCTAGAACCTGAACCCAAAAATCAGAAACCCAAACCAACAGCGCCTAAAGCTAGCAGCCCTAGGGCTTTGGGTTGGGCTTTGGGTTTAGGGTTCAGGGTTAGGGGTTTCGAGTTTTAGGGTTTAGGGCTTTGGGTTTCGGAGTCGTCAAGTCCCAGGTTCTGCGTCATTCAGCGCGCTGCTAAGGATCGACCATCCGCGCTTCAGAAGCCGGTAAGAAGCCTGACTTCCGCTTGATAGTTTATCTAGGGCTCATAGGCTTCTATAGGGGCTTTGCAATTTGATGTAGCGGTACATGGCGGACAGATGGATTATACAGGAGCGTGCAGGGGTGTAATCCAGAAGTAAATGGAAAAGAAAAGGGGAAGTAAAATGGACAGCTTGATTCTACAGGGATTTAAAGGGCTTAGGTCTCCAACAATGGGGCCTGCTTGAAATTCCCTAGACTAAGGAGTAGAATGATTGATGTCTATATTGCGGCCCTGTATTTAGGAAGTTTACGGTCTCAGGTGTTTTTCTTTTCTACAATCTCAGGGTTTAGGGCTTAGGGTATAAGATGGAGAGTCAAGCATTCACGGGTGGTACTTGTAAAGTCCCTTAATGAATAGGCTCCCTCCAACATTCAAGGACATTACAAAACCCTAAACCCTAAACCCTAAACCCTAGTTTAAGGTCTGCGGCCAGACCGCCGGCCACTACTGGTGACCACAAGGGATACTGGTACCCAGACCCCCTAAAGGATCCAAAAAATGGAACCCCCTAATGGTCCCCTAGTTTCCCCAATGTAGTAATGGGCTCATATTGGGGGGGGCTCCATTTTTTGGATCCTTTAGGGGGTCTGGGTATACTACTTCTTGCGACCACAGAGAAGACTGGTATTGGTGTTTCTGTCACGGCCATACACTTTTCCAACATGCTTTGCGGGAAGCCACATTCAACATGAGGGGATAGCCCCCCTTGTAATGGCCAACTAAAGTTAAGCCCTCATCCTTAAACCACTAAAATCCGACTAGGAGCGTTGCAGGACTCGGTAGGTATACTTACAGCCCCTAATTAGAAGCTGTACGACAACTCCAGGTGTGCCCCTTGTTACTTTTACTTCGTCCTCAGACCCTCCACGCACGCCCAAATTTCGAAGCTCTGCACCCAAAACCCAAAACCTTAAACCCTAAACCCTTACACAGTCCCAGACCCCCTAAAGGATCCAACAAATCGAACCCCCTCAATATGAACCCATTGCTACATT
Source organism: Symbiodinium pilosum (assembly GCA_905231905.1). NCBI lineage: Eukaryota > Dinophyceae > Suessiales > Symbiodiniaceae > Symbiodinium > Symbiodinium pilosum. Next base: position 155,462 of record CAJNIZ010043815.1, read on the forward strand.
GGGGAAACTAGGGGACCATTAGGGGGTTCCATTTTTTGGATCCTTTAGGGGGTCTGGGGTGTGGGTAATCTCCGCGGGTAGCTGGCACTTCCTCAAAGAGGTCCAGGGCTTCAACGACAAGCTCGGCTTTCGTAGCTCCCTGCCTGGTTCCGTGTTTCACGCTGTCTTATGTGGGACAATGTTGCCTTGGGTTTGGGGTTTAGGATTTAGGGTCTAAAGTTTAGGATTTAGGGCTTAGGTTTAGGCTCTAAGCTTCCGGCTTAAAGTTTTGGGCTTAGAGCTTCGGGTTTAGGATAAATTGGAGTGTGTCAGGATATACAGGGTGGCATAGGTGTAGGACCGCACGGAATTCGAGTAGTGGAGAATCAAGTGGAAAAGGAAATGGAAAAAATGACATGGACACTGGGTTTACTATGTGATTGAGATTCAACGTAGGTGACTACATAATCATCATAGGGCTTCGGGGTACATTCTACCATAAGTGCATAAGGACTGTGATGGATTAATCTTGGTAATCAGGCAAGCTTCTACGGTTTTGGGGGGAGAAGGCTGGAGGCATAAGAAGGTTCCACATTGGGATCCGATTCGCAAATGAAACTTGATTTCTGGGGTCTTAGTATAAGAAAAGTCTGAAACTTGGAAAGACATTTCCAGAAGAGTACAAGCTTAGTTTGCTTTCGGGCGTGGGCTTAGGAGCTATGACTGTGATTTGAAGGATTTGCAAGATGTTCGGTAAGTCTGGAATCCTGGAAACTTTGCGAAGTTCATGCTTCAATATCTTGAGATGAATATTTTATGTGAGCCATTGTCTAAACTCCTAGTATCCCCCTTAATAACCACGATAGTAGTCCCCTATATAGTCCCCTATATATCTCCCTTTAAGGAGTTTAGAGTATAGCTCATGTGTGGGGCCCTTGCCTTGAGAATGGCGTTCCTTTCCTCTCACATGCCTCCTTGAATCTCGGAAAGCAGCGTACGTCTTCGAATTAAAACTCATTCAAGTCTAACCCGGATGAAACACCCCTAGAATGTGGCCGCTTCTATGACAGCAAGATAGGGTTTTCTGGGACGACCGCACTAAGCAGTACCAGGGTCGACGGGAAGCATCCAGGTAAAAGACTGAGCAAATGCCCTAGACCCTACTGTAAGCTGTAAAACTTTTGGTTCATCATGAAACGCGTTAAATACCCAAATCAATTTACAAGCAGTCATAAGCAAAGGCATCGTACTGAATGCACTAGTACCTAAACCCTAAACCCTAAATCCTAAACCCTAAAACCTAAATCCTAAACCCTAAACACTAGGCCCCAAAGCCGACACCCTTAAAACGTATACCCAAAGTCTAAATCCTAAGCCATTAGCCCTAGATCTCACATCCAAAATACCCAAATACCCCAGGAGGTGTAAGGAGTATACAGGATTTTTAGGCGTGCCCTTTAGGGACCATGTCGCGCATTTTTTGAGGAAGCCTCCATGTGGCATATGTAGGGAGTATATGGAGATTCTAGGTGTGCCCTTTAAGGACTATGTGCATAATTGTAAGGAACTCCCAAACAGAAAAAGACTCAAACCCTAGACCCTAAGTTTTAATATTTCACCTGCGCCTCCCCTGCTAATGGAACCCGCCACCCCTCCCCTTAATTCCCCACAAACCAGCAGAAAACAAACGCCATCCAGCTGCTGGACTCCTTTGTCAGCGCAGCGCGCCAGGCAGTCCGTGATGTCACGAGCACGCTGAGAAGATGAAAAGAAGTGCACCTTGGAGGGATCAAGGGTTTTGGGGTATAGGGGTTTAGGGATTTAAGGGTATAGGGGTCCATGGGTATAGGGGTTTAGGGATTTAGGGGTCAGGGGTTAGGGGTTAGGGTTTAGGGTTTAGGGGTTAGGGTTTTAAGGTTCTACAATAAGGGCGTTCTAGTTACTCCAACCGCTAAAATTTCAGGACCCTACCATATTCTTATGGTAATTAGAGGGTCCATATTACAGGGGTTTGGGTTTACAAAAAAATCCTTTTTTGCACCGCACATCCTGCCTGACCCTAGGTTCGAGTCCTTTATATGTAGGTGGACCCCCCCCACCCTGTGATAGTGACTATAAGGGATAATGAGGATTATGTTGGGTTCCTCTAGTATTCCCATCATACCATTATTACAGGGTGGGGCGGGTCCTCCTAAGGAATTATGCTATTGAAGTGTACAAGAAGGTCATGCGAGATATTTGGTATCAACGGTACGGAGTAGGGGGTGTCCCAAATCATCTCTAGTGCAAGAATGGAACCCATTAAAGAATTCGACAATCTTTATACACTATTATACCCCTAACTGGGGTGCCCTATTTCGAGCATTTTCTACCTGGAAGCTACAGACGGGAGAGAGGACTCTTCAGAGAAATGGGAAATTCAACACTTAGAACTGCCCATGATCCACCAAGTGTTCTTAGGATGATAGGAGAGTAGAAGTAACCAAAACCCAGGCGTGGAGAATGGAAGTTTCTCAAAACAGGGCTTTGTACCCTGATGAACCTTGTAGGGTTTCAGGGTTTAGGGTAAGAGGTCCCCCCTTACGGGCTACGTTGCATGTGAAATACTTCGTGGAAGCACCAATAAACGTTCTCTTCGAGACGCCAGCGCGGCTGATAGCTGATCTGGAGCATCCTTGGAATGCATTTCAGGAGTGCTGGGGTGGGATTGCAGTCCAAGACCCCCAATCGCTGCTTATGAAATTTACTCCCCCCTGCTAATATTACACAAATATTCCCTATATGCACTATATGAGCGACTACTTGCGTTTATTGCCTAGCCAGCATCTCGTTCCCATGACACTTAACATCACTTCGTACGGGCTGAGAAAGTTATGATCGCGTGTGCAACCTTTGCACATGGCGGTTCATATAGAACATGCCATATCTTGTTCAATCCGCAGCCCATATCCATAGACCCTAAACCCTAAAGCCCTAAACCAGTAAACCCTACACCCCTAAACCCCAAACCCCAAAACCCTCAACTTGTCACGTGAGCACTGTGTTTAGAGGAAAAATGCCGACAGGGCTCGTCTTCTGCTGTGCAGCTGCTCATACGGGGGTTTCCGACAATTAAGGGTCCGTTTAAAAGGATTCTAGGAGACAACTAGGTACAGGACTATATGGGGGTTAGAGATCTTATTGGGTTCCCAGAAGTAAGGTTTTTTTGAGTGGTCCCCATAATAAGGATTATAGTATATTGGGGTCTATATTGGGGTCCCCCTATTTATGGAGACTACCATATATCGAGGAATCTCTTTAAAGGCATTAGAGATTGCGGTTTCTGTCCTTCAACCCCATTCTTGTCAGGGTCTGTTTCCACAATTAGGGGCCCAATTTCGCATGGCTCTACTATACCTGACACCTGGAAAAAACCGCACTCCCAGAAGAGCCACATCTTAAACGCGAAGCTCTGAACCCGAAACCTTAAGCCTAACCCAGTTCTCCAGAGCAATACAGAGCATCCGCCACTTCGTGCTCGCCCGGCCTCGGCAGCTCGAAAAAAATGGGTTCTCCGGGACCTCACAAGCGTACCTTTTTTTTGGTGGATGAAGTAAGATGATATTCTGTATATAAAATGCTATACCCGAAAAGGAGCATATAGTCTTACTCTATGTTGGGTACCAAGGCATCACCAAATATGATACGACAAGGGGATGAAGAGGATCCCTGGTAGGCCTAGGCACCAGAGAACTCCAAAATCAGGATTGATGCTATAGGAACTTAAGGTAAGCTAAAAAGCAGGGAAACATAGGACACGTTGGAGTTCCCATGTTGCTGTGACTTAGCATGAGCTTCTTCCATCCCTTGCCTCTAGCCCTAAACCTAAACCCTGAACCATTGACAGCCACCCCATATGCCCCAGGTAGTTGCTTACATGCATTTTTTGTTTTGCTATCGTTTTGGAGGGGTCAGGTGGCAGGCTTTATGTTGGTGATGGTCACTTAGGGCCCCTGCACCCCCGAGGAAACTCATAGTTTTTTTCTGGCAATAGCTATCGGAAAGAAAACTGCCCTAGAGAATAGTTTCCCTTTTCCTTGCCCAATGAACCCCCAAACCCCAAACCCAAAATCCTAGTCTGGTACTGCTCCCACCCTGTAAAAGTCTTTATTAAGGGTCATATTAACGGCTATACATAACTATATGATAAATATTATCCAACTGGTACAGGTGGGGGCAGTAACCAAGGTTCAGGATTTAGGGTTTAAGGTGGGGGCAGTACCAGCCTAAACCCTGTACTTGGAGGGTTAGCGGGTCTTAATAAGTAGGTTAATAACACCTATAACCCATGTAGTAACCTAATTATCCCCATGATTAACCTCGTTTTTTAGTCCCCCTGACCCTCCAAGTATCCCTCGTCCCTCCACCTTAAACCCGAACCCGTCCCCACGCAGGCCTCACTGGCACCAGCAAGTTGTCCGGGCCCATGGTCTGCAGCTCACCCTGCTGTCATCGCGCCAAGGTCGATGCATCGCCCATCAGAACGGGATTCGGCGCGGGTGGTTAAGATTTAGCATTTGGGAGTTCAGGCCTCAGGGTGTATATGATTCTAAACCCTAACTCAAACCCTAAAGGGCTTAGACTTGAGACGCAAAGCTGGGAGTCTAGGTTTTGATGGCCGAAGACTTGGTGGGACTTTGCACGGCTTCAACAGGAAGACATCAGGCTTATGTGGGATTTCTCACGACTATGGTAGGGTCTTACCTTCAAGATAAACTGGATCTTGCGAAGCCCAACATGTGTACAGCGCCTACCCTCAGCGTTTGAGCTTAAAGCTGTATATTACAAACATCACCGCTGCATCTAAGGCCTGTGTACTACTTGGAGGGTCAGAGGAACTTCGCAAGCAGGTTGATAACATAACTGGATAATGTTGCTTTTGGAGCTGTCGAGGCTATCACAGTATATTTTCTATCCCCCTGACCCGCTAGGTGTACATGTGTATATACACACACATACATATATATATATATATGTATGAATATGAGTACATATGGGACTTTCTGGAGGCCCAGACGGGTGCAAGATGGTGCAAGATGCGAAAACGACGCCCCTTTTCAAGTTGGTGGTCTTGTGAGCTGTTACTTACATACAGTCCCCGTTAAGTAGACAGAAAATTGTGTATATGTGGATCTTACTTTAAAATACTCAGCATCATATTTTATCTACTTACGGGGGACTATACATGCATACAGCCCGTATACACCCTCATGTCAACCCCCACATAACACCCCCTCCACCTGCACATACCAGGGCAGCACTCAAGGACTCAGGGAGACCACCAACATGTCAAAGGCAGGGTCCTTCAAGCTATGCCTCTAAGCGATGAAGCTGTGTCCAGAAACCAAAACCTTTAGCCTCGGAGAGCCTGGGAAGTCATGAGCCCCCTTTAGGAATAACAAAAAAAATATATATGTGGAGATATACATGCTCATAAACAACTATATATACAAGTGTATACATGCAACCAGGCCAACCCCTAAACCAAGCCGCAACCGAACAGCCTGAAACCCTCCAATTCTCAATGCTCCAAACCCCTCCTCCGGTCACGCCGCAGACTGTCAACATCGCTTCTCGTGTTAGGAGGCTTCAGGGTTTAGGACGGGAACCCCTATATTCAGAATCCATCATAACCCTGAACCATTCATAAAACACATTCCGCCATTTGCTCAACCCCAGCCTAGACCGCGAGCCGTTCCTGTCCGTTCCCTACTCCGAGACCTCAGCCCTGAAAACCAGACCCTAAACCGTAAACCCTAAATCCAAAACGGTAACCACCACCTCCAAAAACCTTAACCCCAAATGCTGCAGTCCAAACTCGAAATCCCTAAAATCCCTAAACCCCAGGAGTTGAGGAAGCGCGTGGCAGGGCAGACTTCAGTGGGGTGCCGTTGTTCTTGGCATACGTCTGAAGTTGAGACCTGAATGTTTCGAGCTTCATCAAGCATTAAGGCGTTACTCGGAGGTCCATGGGTAATGTAGACCCATGATTAATAAACCCCTCCTTTGAAGCACCCTAATACTAGGATCCCTATTATAACCTATTAAGGGGAGAGGGTCTATTAATCAGGGGTTTGGGTTATTTGTACTTGGGAGTACAAGTAGGATGCCGGTTGCTGTAGTTGATTATACACATGTTGGGGTACTTATAGCTTTTATCCATACTTTTTCCTATCGCCACCCTAGACCTATAACAAAACATGTAATGCCTCAAAAGGCCTTCGGGGTTATAGGATAGTACTCATGAAAGAATTCTCTCTAAGGAGACTGCAATTTCTCGGAGTAGGATTTAAGGGTCTTAGGTGCTTCAGAGCCTGGGGTCGAGGGTTTAGGGTTTAGGGACCCCGGTTTGGTGTTCATGCCATTGGCTCCCTTCGAGGGGGTGAGGGGTCCTCTTCGGGAGATGTTGTAGCAGGGGCTGCAGTATGTTCTGGGTTTAGGGTTTAGGGCTTTCGGTTAAGGCTTGGGTGGTTGCAGCTTAAGGCTTTAGCTGGCACATTGGGGCTGCATGCTTGGGGGATCCCCAAATGCAGGTTTCCATGAATAGGCCGGGTACAGATCACAATATACTACAACCCACAAAATGGGCCTCTGATTTTGATAACCCTCTACCTCACCCCTTGTTTCAAAAAACACGTGTTTGTTGTGGGTGGAAAGAACTAAAAGCACCCTCTGGAAGAGCCACAAAACCTTCAACCCTGGAACTTCAACCCTGAACTTTACCGCCTAAACCCTAAACCCTAAATCCAAGCTCGTGCTGATTTTGGCAACTGCATAGGGCTACCGAGGGTCTGCAGTCAAAAGCTCCTTGCACCACATGGCTGAAACAAAAGAACAAGTTTAATCTGCTTGGAGGTTCGGGTAATTTTAACCGAGGTATAATTGGGTTGGACGAACATACATACCCATGAGGGGCTTATGGGGATGTACAAGGTTTGGGGGTGTAGGAACTTATCCGTTCATAATAGGGATGGCATACCAGGATATAAAGAGTTTAGGGTGTAATGGCCTACCTGCGAGAACGTGATGGAGAATCAGCTGGACAAGAACACGGAAAACGTATCAAACTCATCACGTATATAGAGTTTCGTGAAGGGATTGTAATGTGGCCTAGTTGATGGCAACGGGCCTCGAGTATGTTATGACAAGACGCCATGAGAATTGTGACGGAATGATATTGATATTCATTGAGAGATATTGAATTCATTGAGGCATCTACAATAGTCACCGATCTTCAAGGAGTTTTGATTGTAGATCAATGGTCAACACTCCTTCCTGATGACCCAGCTGAGAGCACGGCATCCTGCCCACTGGGTGAGCTCTGTTTTGAGGTAGGATTCATTCTATGGGATATAGTCTAAACGTCTTAAAGGGGATATATAGGTGAGTATTATAGGATTTATTCAGGGGGTTACTAGGTGTTCAGACTATAGCTCATATGGGGCTTATGGTAGGGTTGTCCTTGGTTCAGGAGTGAGGTGTATAGGGTCACCACTTTTCCTGATGATCCCTATCTCATAAGCATGATAACCCCACCTCACTTTCAGGATGCGAAGTTCTCCAGCGAGTCCTTAACAGGGCAGAAATCCTAATCACGCTGCGAGGATCTGCAAACGTCTGCCATGCATAATTTCTCTCATCTCTCCTGGTCACCATTAGTGGGTAGCTAGCAATACATCCTGGTATATCTTGGTCTGCGAGCCTGTTACATCTCTTAGAGGGCTCCTCAGCAAATAGTATGGAATTTTACTTACTCCCCCATGGTTTTGGAGATTCCTGGGCTCTTTAGCTCCCCTTGTTATATTGATATAGACTATCCCTAGCTCCTTAGCTCCCCCCAAAAGTATGGGTAGCTTAGCCTCTCTGCTTCTGAAATCCTAAGCTCTCAACTCCAAATTGCTCATCCTTGCAGTCAGCAGGCATGCTTCTTGGAAGCCCTGCAAAACGACATGCTGGCCATGCGAAAAATCCCCATGCCGAGTGCCCCGGCTATGACCCGAACAGGGAGTCTGGCTTATGAGATTTGACTTAAGGGTGTAAGGTGTGGCGCTAGGGTTTAAGATTCAGGGTTGCTTGGGGTTTAGGGCGCTGCAGTGCTTTGAGGTTCCTGGGGCTTCAAGAAGGGTAACAGTGTTCATAAGTGCCAAGACTGTACATGTAACCCGACTTGCAGCTACCCACGGACTAACTCAACTCTCAAGAATGACCCGAAACAGGAAGTCCACTACCGATTGTCTTCCAAATCGGTTTTCGTCTTAGGTTGGGGGCTGAATGCCCCAAATAAGTCTACACAAAAATGTATATATACAAGAACATGTATACATCGATGGTGTTATGTCTTTAGGGTTGTGTTGGATTTCCATGTTAGCCACAGACACAGAAGTCCCAAGAATCCTCAACCCCAAACCCTAAGCCTAAGCCTCAAGCATAGACTAAAGCCGTAACGCTCGATGCGTTCAACTGCACTTCGCTGGAACAGAAATACCGATGACAGTGGAAGCAATGAGCTACCACTGACCAAGACAATTACGAAAGCAAGAAAAAGAGTACTGGCATTTTTATGGTGAGTAGTAATCGTCGTAGTCGTGGTCGCCATGGCGGTGGCGTTGGCAGTGGCAGTGGCGGCGGCGGCAGTGGCGGCGGCGTTGGCGGCGGCTGCGGTGGTGGTGGTGGCGGTGGCGGTTCGTCGTTGATTCTATAGGACCAGCATCGACGCCAAACAACTGAAGAGCATATGCGCCATACCTAAACTCCTAGTATCCCCCTTACTATCCCCTATAGTAATCCCCTTCTATAACCCCCTTTAAGGAGTTTAGACCCTGAACCCTAGACCCTAAACCCTAAACCCTCAACCCTAAACAATATATACATATCCCCATATAGCCCTACACAATCCCATATATCCCCTATAGTAATCCCCTAGTAACCCCCGTCTACAACCCCCCTTTAAGGTTTAGACTATAGCTCATATGCCATTGGCGCCGCTGTTCTGGGACTCCCGGCAGCCCCAATCCGGGACCCAGGTTTCCCCCATATGAGCTATAGTCTAAACTTCTTATTGGGGGTTATAGAAGGGGATTACTGTAGGGGATATATGGGGATATGTATTGTTTACCTAGTATCCCCCTTAATAATGGAGAATCAAATGGAAAAGAAGATGGAAAATGAAATGGAAACTGCTATATAGAGGGTTATGTAGGGGATTATAGGGGTTATAGTCTAAACTCCTAGTATCTCCCTTAATAACCCCTACATAAGTGCCCTGTATAATCCCCCCATATAACCCCCTGTAAAAGTTTAGACTATGGCTCATATAATATAGTAGCTTCCATTTTCTTGTCCATTATCCCAATACAACAACAACAATGTCCTATAGTAGTTTCCATTTTCTTTTCAGTTATCCCAGTATAACCTGGCTAGAAGGCGAAAAAAAGAGGAGAGTATGACAAGAGACAAGGACTAACGATGTCCCGGGACCCCAGGCACCTCCATCCGGCTTCCAAGTTACAACACGCAAGAGGAGATCATGATAGCAGGCGAGGACTGATGATTTCCTGGGCCTCCCGGCGGCACCATCCGGTTCCCTGGCTCCTCCCAAGCTATACAAGACGGGAGACAAGAGGACATCATGATGGGAGACAAGGACTGGCAATCTTCCGGGTCCCCCGGCAGCCCCATCCAGCTCCCAAGCTACAAGAAGGCAGACAAGAGAAGATTATGTTGGGAGACAAGGACTGCAGATTTTCCGTGACCCCCGCAGCGTATCTGTTCTTTTGAGCAAATCTAGAAACCCTAACGGTAAACTGCTTGGGGAAAAACCATGTTCAAACCTAACCCTGTATACCCTGTTCGGAAGCTGGACCTGGCAGCTGACAAAGGTGTCTCGTCGTCTTCAGCGAGCACCCATCCCGAGTTAGCTGGGTAGTGTCAACAAGCATTCATCCCTCTTCCACCAGGAAGAGAGAAGGTTAAGGGAATATATCAGATGATGATTACATAGGCATTATCTTCCCGTTTTCCCTACTATTCACCAGTAAGATTGTGTACTTACATGATAGGCGATCACATTGGGGGACCCAAAAGATTTTTCTGGGAGCAGGCTTTCGACAACCCCCGCTCCGTCCCCAAGCCCCACCCCTCCTAGAGGAATACCGATGCAGAGCAAGAGTATAAAGAACAATTAAAGGTGATCCTAAACCCTAAACCTTGAACGGATAGGTTGTAGAGTCGGGCTTTGGTTTCAGGAAGGGTTTAGCGTGTATGGTTTATCTGACAGGTCCAGTAACCCACGGCAAGCCCCGTTACACACCCAGCGACCCCATATGAGTAATGTTTTTTTTTGGTGGTTGAACCTAGTAAGATAATATTCCTTATATAGAATACTACACCCCAAAAGGAGGATCTAATCTTACTCTTTCTTGGGTACCATAGTATCCCCAAATAAAATACTACTCATATGAGCTAAAGCCCAAACTCCTTAAAGGTGGTTATATAGGGGATTGTATAGGGGAGTGTTATAGGGGTTACTAAGGGGATACTAGGAATTCAGACTATACCTCATATGAGCTACGGACTGAAGTTCGGTTGGGGTGACCTACCTTGCAACTATCTGGGGTATAGAGGGACCTACTAGGGAATATACACAAACTTTAGAGGTCATATGAGACTCCCATAAACAAACCTGAAATCCCTAAAACCCCGTCTTAACCCTGTGGGAAGGGGAACCTTGGCACCCCTTGGCTTACTGATCCTGATGGGGTTTGGGGTTTAGGGACTCCTTTTCCTAAACCCCCTGAAGTATGTAGAATGTCCTTTTGAGGTTGTTCCTAGGGGTGGTTTGAGACCCTGATATCTGCTTTTGAGGTCTGGGTGACAACCACACATATGTCCTCTTTATTAGGTTTTAGCATAAAAGACCAAAGCACCCATTTAGGGTGTTGCCTGGACAACGTCTTCCTAAACCTCGATTCCCACTACTTTGTGTTTTCATGAAACTCAAGCCCACAGCAGTGCAGGAAACACTGGTTTAGATTTAGTTCTGAAGCTACTCGGTAAGAAGCAGTGAAGCACACTGGCTCCAGCACTACCCAGCAGTTGCGTGCGGCAGACCCAAGCTGAGCGCATCGGCGAAAATCAGCTTGGCCCGGGGATATATTGCCCCCACAGCACGACCATGCCTGAAAGGTGATATAGTTCGCACCTCTGGATTGGTCACAGTCAGGAGACTCATAAAACTTGTAGTCTGGTCTCGGTAGACTTGCACCTAGTTTTGGTCTCCGCAACCATGGCCTCTATACGTAAGTGACTTGAGGGAGGCAGATGAAGCTCTCGTTTAACTTCAAACCGCAGAAGTTGAATTAGGCTTTGGGGTCTAGGTGTTGTGGGTTGGAACTCGTTGAACACCTTAAGCAAAGCCTCAACCGTCGTATTCTTTGGGCCGGCTGCATGTGCGACTTTGTCGACACGGCTCTCGGATGCCTAAAACATTGAGAGTGCCTTGCCCACAGCGAGTCCTTGGTCGCGTTAGCAGTTTAGAGAGTTCATGGTTTGGGGATGTGCTGGGCTGAAGGTAGCATCTTGGGCTGGGGGTTCAGGGGCCCAAATACTTAGCATAAGGTGTTGCGGTGGCTTACTTTATGAATCATTCGCGATATTATCCGCCGATTTCGGGGGGCGTGTTGGATGGTTTCAGTAACGGAGAGGGTGAAAACCCTCTTCTTCTCCCTTAAACGGCGAGGGGGTTGGGGGGGGTAGGGGGGGGTATCCCGTGCCCGCTTCCCTCCAGGCCCCCACCTCCGCGGCAGCCTTTTCAGCCATCTCCCACCCGCGCTCCAACTGCTGAGTTTGGGGTCCAGGCCCAAGCCGCTCTGCTAGAACCCGGACGCCCGGGCCCCAAGCCCCTGGAGGCCCCCTGATTTCCCTTCGCCAGCTGCCCACCAGGAGATTTTTGAGAAA